>JAHZNA010002104.1:0-117204 GCA_027743935.1 Sinodicranocentrus sp. ZH6
GTATCTTAGGTTATGTTATATCCTAACCTAACCTAACCAACCAAAAACGAACAAAATTCAATGTTTTAGTGCCTTCCAGGTATAATCCAAACCCTGGAATCGCTTTTAAACCATGTATTTGGTTAAAGAGACAGCATTGGTGAAAATAACATGGATAGGAAAAACACCCCGAAAGGTGCAATCCAACCTAAATCTTACCTTATTCAACGTTTAGCCAACGTGGCCTTTTTAGTTTTATTTCGTTTTTGAAACTATTTAACTTTTAATTTTTCTCAACACTTTATGATTTGTTTACGTTTGACAGTTCAAATCCAATCCACGTGTACACGCTGCCGCTGCGTGGAGCTTATATGGGATGAAACTACTTTTACACATATCTTTTCACATTCACATTTCACATCACACACTGCACAATTGAAAACAGAAAAAATACACAACAACTACTTATAGTCTGTACTCTGTACATACAGAACTTATGGTAAACACATAAACAAACTCGCATTGTGGATTGGAAATATTGAAATTGGAATGGAATAGGTTCGATATATTTATGTCCAATAGTAGTTGTGGTGATGTGAAAACATCTACATTTGTCAAATTCCTTCCCACCCCTTACATTTCACTCATGTTGTCTTGTAACATCTGATTTGTTGAAACTTATATATTGTATTTAAAAAGTGTTGCACATTTCTTCTGGATAAACGGTTGCAACTTAATAAAACGGATAATTACTGATTACTATAATTTTGTGATACGTGAAGTCTGTGATCGAAGAACCCTATGTATCTTTATCCATTTTATCTGTTATCTAAGGATTGGAAAAGGTAGTCATCTGCTGTCAGTTAGTTATTGCCAGCCAACAACAACAACTAAGCAAACCTTTCTCAACGGGACATTAAGTTTAATTAAAGCGTGAGCCCTTAAAATTTGACTTTGGAAACACTGCTGTGTCACTGTTGACTGTGAGTCACAAGTTAGCTCCTTCATAAGCGTTTA
Organism: Sinodicranocentrus sp. ZH6; assembly: GCA_027743935.1. Classification (NCBI taxonomy): domain Eukaryota; kingdom Metazoa; phylum Arthropoda; class Collembola; order Entomobryomorpha; family Entomobryidae; genus Sinodicranocentrus; species Sinodicranocentrus sp. ZH6. The sequence continues at coordinate 997 of JAHZNA010002104.1, forward strand.
TACATGGTTGCGTGGTTCAGTCTATGAGGCAGTCATGCTCATTAAAAAGTCCCACCCACCTCAGTAATTTCAAAGCTGTGTTTGGCGAAAATGTCTGTGTTTCAAATAGTCATGTTGTCCTGTGCCTGACACCTAGCAGATTGGAAAATTCGATGACACCGCATTATTTATATGCGTCTATTTAACTTTTCTATAGTCATTCCACTTCAACTATAACTATACTATTCCAAGAAAGATTTAATTATGGATGAAATTATTGAATCAACGCCCGAAAATGTGAGAACGTTTGTAGCAGAACTACCTAGTGGAGGACGACGATTCAAGTTGGAAGTACCCATAACATTTCCATTTGAGGAAACCAGGGTGCCCGAACATACTCTTTTAATATTGTCCTCGTTTGGCCTATCTGAAGTTTTTGCAACAGGTATTCGGAAAACCAGAAAATAAATAATACCATATTTTCTTATCTAATTAAACTGTACGTTTTTTAATTAAATTTTAGATTTGGAACGAAAATTAAGTGAATTTATTGAAGAAGAAAATTTTAAATATATTTCTAAAAATGCTGCAATCAATGGAAATGATTCAGAATTAAATATAAGAGAATGGGAAAAAGCCTTTAAAGAGGTACACAGAATTAATTTTGACAAACTGTTTCATTTTTTAATCATTTTTCCCCACATATTTTATGCATTTTTTTATTTGACAGGAAACGCTGCAGTTTAACCCTCCTGAGGTCGTCGGTGACAATGAAGTGTTTGCAGAAGCGTATCATTCTTTGGTTCATTCTCCAATGTTAGCAACGCTGTTAAGAAAAGAAAGTGCTCTAAATTCTGCTATTAAGGAAATGCACCGTTTGAAAAATTCAGAAATGGAAACTTTAAATGAACGGTAATTCAGTCAATGTGAATTTTGCTTCCATAAATGATAATAAACATTTAGTTCACGAATGTCTCGAAACCTTTCAAAAAATGACAGACAAAATCAGGAGATGACAGCTGCTATATCAATGGCAAATCAGAATAATTCCACAACGGATGTGAATACATTAGCTACAATCCACTTTGATGAAGCACATTTAGTACAGACTCGATGGGAAAGTGTGGTCGAAAGCGAGAACGCTAAACAAAAACGGGAATTCCGTGATTGGGTGGTTAAAACCTACCAGGATTATTACCTGGAGGCAGAAGAGCAGCAGACCAATTCCAATAGTAACTGTGGCGGAAATAAGAAAAGCAAGAAAAAGCTCTCTGTTCGGTTTGATGACGCATTGATGATAAGTTATGGCGATGAAGACTCCAAAGAACCACACAGAGAAGATTCATATCTCGAGGAAAGTTTTACGATTCACTTGGGCTCACAAATGAAGCAGACATATAATATACGTTTGATGAGTTGCCATCCTATGGATTTCTTAAAATTCAAAAACGAAAGGTGAGAATCAACATTGAAATTTTCTGACCTGTAATGTGAATTTAAGTCAATGTATTTTCTATTTCATTAATTTGCAAAAGTTCAAGAGAAATCAGTCCTCAAAGGCTTCAAATGGCTATAAGTCTATACTCCTCTGACTTATCTGGAATTGTTCTATTGACAGACCAAGAGAGTTCGATTTATAAAGGAATAACGAGAGGTAATTCAAGAGGATTTGACGCAGAAAGTCATTTTAGTTTAACATATTCCAAGTTGCAACATTTTTCTCATAAATGATGCATGAACTTCGTTTCAGAACTGTATGAATTAACTCAACAAACGACAGATTTCCATTTCGAAAAATTAGAATCACAGTTACAGGAAGCACGACCTAGTGAGCTGAAACCAGGCGATTTCCTTGTTACGCGGCATTCAAATTTAAATTCCGCTCACGTTGTATTTAATCTTGTTTGCAATCAGCAATCATTAAATAGACGTAAGTGACTTTCAACAAATTTTCAAACTGGTGTGGAAATGTGTTTGCTTTATTTTCTCTCTTACTCTCTATTCAGTTGACATCAATTCTAGGCATCCAGTAATCCTTGGCCTGAGGAATATTCTAAAAACAGCATGTTTGTACGATATAACTACAATTACAATTCCTGCCCTTCTTGCTCATGAAATGGTCGAGGTAATATGAATGTATTTTCTTCTTTACTTTTCAATAATATACAAATTTCCAATTGACGAAGTATGTACCCTACATATTTTATTTAGATAATGTCACCTTCGTGGAGTAGCCGGAGAGCTGAATTGGTTTACAAATGTGTTAAAGGATTTATGATAGAAATGGCTAGTTGGGGGGGATCTGATATGAAAAATGTGCAATTTCTGGCACCTCAGGTAATACGTAATAGAATGTTTACAATAAAATATCTGTAGTTAAAGATCATTTTTTTAAATTGACATTGATTGGAATTACGATCATGTACGATTCTGCATTTATTAAACGTTATATTTGTACATAATGATGGTTTTCGTTCATTTCTAGGACATATCTGAAGATGTTTTCAATAACCTTGCGTCTATGCTACCCAACATATTTCGTGTGTCTAATCCTCTTCGATTAAGCACTTCAAGTTCCAGTCACAGTTTGCAGCATCAAATTAGCAATTAATTTAAGGAACCACGGCTTATATGTATTTATTCAAAAAAGAGTGAGTGGATCACAGTCTAGAAGAAACGAAGTCTCAATCCAGTGCAGTGGTCACAAAAGGAAATTAGCAGAAACTCTGCCAGACTTCATGATTTCCTGAAGTTTGGAGATTAAATGTGATAACTCTCAGTCATAGTCAACCAAAGTTCCATGCTTTAAAAATTCATAGAAAACCTCAAATTACCATAATTAAGTTGGTTGGATAAAACATATTAATATGTCACACAGTTAAATATATCGGGTTCTTTTATTCGTTTTATGGGTTGCTATTTTACACCACCTTATAACATGTGTATATACAATTATTACTATTACTTTTCTTTATCGGTCGTGAGCAGCTTCAATCAACGACTGATGACCTTTACTAAACGTAAATAAATCATTGAGGGTTGACTGTTTACTCATCACGGTGTGTTTATTTGCAGCTGGTGATCATGTATACACATATACAACCATTTGTCTGCAAACATTGCACAGTGATTGAATGGTATATATTAATGTCTCACTCATTGGTAGTTCTTTCAGTTTTATAAGGAGGATTACTAGCTTCGTGATGGTAAATATCTCCGGCTCGAAACATTTTTGGCTCGATTCCCATCTTGTGAGTGACACGCTGACATTATTACTCATTTGCGGATTCTCTTATGAAAATCTCCCCGAAGTTTCAAGACGTGCAATAAGCTTCTATATAGTATGTTCTAGTTAAATCATGCAAATATGCTCACAAACAAACTCACTCAATGCAACAAAGGCTGCAAACATATAGCCACAGTTTGGTGAAACTCCCATTTACTTATACAATTAGTTGAAGTACATACCATTTTTGGTGCATGGATTAGAGCGACAATTTGCAATAAACTTTCTTTTAAAAGAGGACAAAATGTTCACATTAAACCAATTAACAATCGCTATATTTGCTATAAATGTGTTTCCAGTTTTAAGTCATATAAGTAATATTTACGGCGTAAGCATTAATTAGCATGATCCAGCCATTTCCTTAGTAGTATCCGTCTGCGGACGTCCGTAGCGTAGTGAATATATGTATTGTAAATTAACTTTTGTTCTGTCACTGACTCTAGTGTCCTTAGCCTAAAAGCCTTGAAAACTTACTTAAGACGCATATATATGAGTTGGATTTTCTCTTTCATCGCTCGCTGCGGCTGTAGAAGTTGCGTCTCAACAATCTGCACTTTTAATGCACATGTACTCACTTGCACAATTCACGTATGTGAAATGAAAAGTCAATTTCCTTACATCCTTACGGAAATTAATCGGAAATCTTCGGAAGCCATAGTACTTTTTCATATAACTTGTATTCGTTTCGTATAATTTACATCGTGCTTTTCCAGCAACGTGTTTTTCTGTATCCCTCTGAAGTTCACTCTCAAGTCAATATTTGTACGAATTTGTGGATGCATGTGAATCTGTGAGAAGACCATGGGCTGTAATCATCTCAAAGTATCGCATACTACCTACCAACTTATATTAACTGGATTGTGCATCTCGTTCCTAAAGAAAATCTCGCTATAATTATCAACCTCATATGCAATCTGAATTTCTTGCACTGATGAACCAGTCCGGTTGTTGGTTTATTCTTTGAAAAGCTCATGATCATTTAAACTTTTTGCACTTTTTAATTTAGGTGATCATCATATACGGTGAGATACTCATTACATTTACATCCTAAGATCTTATACAGTGCACCATGTTCCAAGAGTTTTTTATGGTTAAAAATGCTGAAAAGTAAAAACAGATCATGCCGTAATTCCACACTTGGTTTAGACTTTTAGACTGTGTCCGTCCAACCTATCTCCTCCGGTTATATCTGGTATGAGCAGTGGCTACTGTCCATTCGTTCAGTGTTCACTCCGAACGCTGTATATGACATTCTTATCAGCTTTTCTTCATGGTACTTTTGCGTTATAGCTATAATTAAGAAAGTGACTGGGAGGATGGATGGATGCATGGAAGGAGAATGAATGTGTTGTGAGCATCCTTGCCTTGTAGCAATTCACCCAATTCACCTCAAACTTCGGTCGACTCACTCAAGATGAAAAAGGTAAAGAAAGAAGAAGAGCCAATCCAAGAGGACCAACTGCAGTGCCATACCAGAGTCTGGTGGTGATGGTGTTATTACAACTTCAAACTGATACTCTTTTCTTCTGCTTGAAAATGCTCATAGGTAAAGGTAAATTGGATTTGGATATTTTCCTGTGTACTTCCATTTTTCCTCACCATACTGATACGGATGTGTTTTCCTGTTTCCACGTATCTCGACAACATGGACATATCATCTCGTTTTCAGCTGCATAGGAATATAGATATCGACTTGACTTGTGTCTGGCTGCAAGAGCGACTACATAATAATATCTACATGCATTATCCTATATGGGTTTCATGATGTGCATGCACATATTAGGTTGAGCCGATACATACATGTCCCTGTTCTTTCTCTCCTTCTTATAGAATTTATGCATCTGATGGGATTGCATGGCTCGTACACGAATGTTTTTTCTTCTTCTTTGTTCCTGATGTGCATACCTAGAGTGAGTATAATATAGAGTTTTAGCATGGTTTAGAGCCGATGACGAGGACGATGCAATACAAAACTGACGACGGTCGCGGTGGCACTGGCCCTCTCTCGCATCCCTATTGCTACTTTACTCTAATAATGTTTCTATCCGCACACCGCTCAGCAACACACCGCTGGTCGCTCTTTCTGGTTCTGGTTTTCTGTGAAATAAAGAAAGACGAGGAGAGGAGAGTAAAGTGGATGTGGATGGATGGATAGGAAAAACTCGGTGGTGATGATGATGATGATGACGGTGGTGGTACCCAAAAAATCCAAACTAACCAAATACTAAAAAGTATTATACCTTATTCCTTCCATAACAAGTAAGTCGAGGAGTAATAAAGAAGACGAAGAGTGAGTGAGCTGAGCAAGCTACAGCGGTATACGGAGGAATATAGTTATGGCAAATATATACACACACAAAACACAAAATGCTAGAGAATCTCTCTCTCTCTTCTCTTGTTTCTAGTGATACCATAATATTCTTTAACCTTCCGTTTGTGGAGTACATGAACGTAACTATGTATATGGATGGATGCATGCTATTATGCAGAGAGAAGAGGAACGGATAAATTGTATATATGTAATAATAAGGAGCATGGCGGCTGACTGTCCTTGACTTGTGCCGTGCCGTGCCTCATTCCCATCATCTTCTGAACGAACTGAACGAAAAAGCACATCATCATCACCAGCACACAGTCCTGGTGTGTATGTTCAGTAAATCTGTAGTAAAAATGTGTGTATGGTGTCCCTGTAAATTACCTCTTATAATATAAGAATGTTAATATTATAAAAAAATACTTAAATAATAATTCCTTTGTAATTTAAGTCTGTATTGATTTGTATATTCCTACAGCGTTTGTAAACTTTTCATGTGACATTCGCAAAATCACTACTATTTACTACTGGAATTTATCATTTGTACTAAAGCTATATATACATACTGAGAAAAGAAGGGAAAAGGAGTGCATTATATAAAGTTTATTCTATTACTGTACACTTACAATATACATATATCTTCATGTAATTGTAATATCTAAGTCGGATTAAATCTTGCATATTAATACTGTAAAGGGAGCCTACTAATTAGTTAATTAGAGTCAGTGTAAACACTTTTATGATTAAGGATTTGTGGTAATTGTCAATTTTATATGATTCCTAAAAACTCAAAAGGTGTTTACGTTCTTGATATTCACAAAAGAATATAGAAAGCACAGGAAAGCGGAAGGAAAGGGTGAAAGATTACTAAAGAGGAAACTTTTCTCTTTCTCGTTACAAGGATACATCTTCTCATGCACTTTTGAGCACGCTCTAAACTTGTTGTTACTGTCCACTGTATGATACATCACTGCACTGAAGAATAGTGACGATGTCATTCAGCTGAATAAGAGAGGGAAATTGTAGATCTGATATTGTGTAGTTTATACTGAACAGTTTTCCTTAATGGGGAAAAAGTTTATAGATTATCTTGTGCTGATTTGTGTAGACTTACTTTGTATGTAACCAAGAAAGTACTGAAGGCAAAGACGAACCTTGAAAATTAAGTATCACTTCGTAAAATTTACTATTAGAAAAGTAGAAAAGAAAGCAATAGGTAAAAATAATATCCGGAAAAGTAATAATATTCCGTGTTTTCCTATCACATATTGCAATTAAAGGGAAAGTTTAAAAAGAGCTGTTGTAAGTAATTCAACAAAGTAAACCCTAGTACTGATGTACATAAACTATTTTATGTAGACGAAAAGCATCTATATATTATCTCCGTAAACGTCAAACGTAGTAAGACTTGAGTGTAGGAACAAAAAAATCTGATGAAGATAAGCATTCAGACTCACTTCCTCTTTTGAATATTAAAAGATTGTTACAAGTATAGCTAAATATAATAAACTACTCGTACTACTAAATACTGTTACAACGAGTAGTATTTTTCCAGACAAAAAATATCTATTTCTAATTTTGTATTCTTTTTCTACACAAGATAAAATACAGATAGCTGACTTTTTCTATACGAAAACAAAAATATTTAAAAAGTATATAAACTTTATCCTTAACATAAATCCTGTCTCTCCAAGGAACAAAAATAGAAATACTGGCTTGAAATATTTATATCGAGCTCGAGTGCAACAAATATTCAATAAGGCAACTCAACGTTCAACTTTAGACATATTTTCTTCCAAACCAAAAGAACTAATTTAAACTGTTCAAAAAATGGTCGGTTACATTTTCCCCGGACAAAATCATCATACAATTCATCAACCTCCGGAGCAGCCTCCAGTAGGAAGTGCTCCAAACACTATTCCACATCTCCAGCATCAGCATGCACCAATTTCCTCTTCTGTTGCTCCACAGACGGTTAGCAAACAACGATGGGCACCAACAGATCCCTCAGAGGTAAGTATCATTTTTCATATTACATATATCTCATTAAACTTGGTAAATCCTCTCTTCAAAATGGAATACATATATAATGGTATAAAACACCAGAATTTACTGGCACGTTAAAGCAAAATTATTAGATGTGGAGAAACCAGAGATGAGGAGATGACTAAAGTAAATTTTTCTATGTACGGTTGTGACAAATTTCTAATTCCATGAACGCATGTTCCATGCCATTATAATTCGTAGAAAAGTTCATTCCGATTTTGGCTTTGATACAACAGTTTATCCATATCCATACATATACTAAAGTCAACATTCGTATTACTGCGTTCTTTCTAGCCATTATATTGTAAGGCGGCGCAATAAATAATATCAACGTTTCCTATGTACGAAGTGCATTTAAAATTTAAACATCAATACAAAAGCACGTGCTTGGAATATTATACTTATCGGGAAGTTATCAGTATCAAAACGTTTGCCATGTGCTAACATCAGCATTTCCGCACGAATTTACAATATTTACTGCCAAAGCGAATAGAGAATGAGAGAATTTTTATCAGTAGAAAACGGACGGAGAAAGGTTTATCAGACTAATTTTGAGTTGGCCGTGTAGGGTTCATCATACTACATGGAAGGAGTACATGTGCATATATTCGCTTGAGACAAAAAAATATGACAATAACATGAACCATCATCATTGTACGAGTCAACTAGCTGACTTGTAACGGACTGGTGTGGAGAGTTTGTTGTGGATTATCTTATTAGGTTTGATTCGTTTGATGTGTAATGGACGATTTGTCGCGGGTTATAAATTTAGAGTGATCATATGATGCATAGACAACTTATACAGAAATCGAGAGTAGCTAGCAGTGTTACAAGTGGAATTAGATAATTCACTTTTGCCCACTTTATTCATTCCCTCGGATGGATTGCGTCAAATGTCACCTACGTTCAGTAGAACAAGTTGAATTTAGTTATTCTCGTTTATTCTAAACTAGCTAATCAATAGTATGCTGAACTCCCGGTACTCTGTACTAGACTTGGAAGCTGTCATTTTATAACATTCTGTAATCCTAGGCATTGTTTCATCTCGTGAAACGTTCATATGTACATTATGAATAGAGTATAATTGCTCTCTGGAAAAGAATGTGTGAGCCCATAACATCGAAATTTTCCCTCTACGGTTAAAATTGATTGGACAATTTAGACAGTCCAGCGAGTAGAATGCATAGTAGTTGTCTGATTAAAAATCATCCAAAGTGAATGCAATTAAATATGATAATTTTGAGCAGGGCATGACACAAGGCAAAGCAAAATGAAATTTGGGAAGATTTTTTTTTTATTAAACAGAACCACACCGCATTCAGAGAAACGTCCTTTTAGCACACTCAAAATAGTCTGTCGACGTTTACTCGTAAAAGGAAAATTACCTTCTTGATTTTCCATTGCCAGTTTTATTAGCGTCTTTAAATTGAACCCCTTTTAACTTATCAGCCATCCTTTAAAGTCAGAATGGGAATCTGGCATGGCATTCATGTGCTATGTAGTATGTAGTTATAAATGGCATAATATCAAGCTGTAATAAGCCTTCTTCTTTGTATTACATGAGTAACAAGGAAAACCTGGAGATTTGCTTACTCTCGGGTTGAAATTGAAACATGTCGAAGAGCAAGTACGCTAGAGAAACAGAAAAACTAAAACAACAACAAAACACGTCTGTAAATTTTATGCTGACTTCTAGATGTGTGGAAAAGGCTTGAGAGTTTTCTGGTTGTGGTAAAGTATTTCCCTTATCGTGTTACTCGCCCGGCGGAAGGAAAAATTCCCCCGAAATGTAGTAAAGACTGTGCACAACACTGGGAATTTTTCCACCACACACATACATAACATAACACCCCTGATCCTTACAAATCTAGTAGTAGGAGATGTAGGAGTACAAATTCGAGGGAAATGTTGAGCGGCCATGGAGCAAGTTGTATTCTACATTCATCTTTATGTACCACGCAACTGATGGTGATATCCGAAACTTCTTTCTCAGAAGAAATATGGCATGACAGCCCAGAGAAAAAGAAAAAAGACGGGAGTATGTTCGAAGGGGAAAATACGATGAGTGAGGTTAGGAAACGTCTGTTTGTATACACGAACTATTTCCAACTTTTTGTGGAGGGTTAACTCCTTTTCCGCTGGAACTTAGCATGGATAAAATGTTTACAACGGAACAATGTTGTATATTGATTCTGTCACATTTACCATTATTTTACCATAAAAATCGTTTAATGACTGCTACATTATTTCTACGCAATACAAATAAGGACGTTTTTATGAATTAGTCAAATTCATACTCGCCTACTTTCACTACTAGAAAAGTACATCGGGCTTTATCAGTGGCATTTATATTAAAAGCGAATCGTGAGAAGAGCAAAGGAACTATAGGAGAGAGAAAGCCTTTACCCTGCAAGTCACCACCACTTACCAATTTGACAGACGTGACATGGTACTTGCAGAAGTCAACTTGAATTATGTTTAATGCATGAGGATCGTGAGTGTAAGCATGCTTTAACAACAAACACTGCAAAAAGAATAAAGGCTTATATAAGACAGCGGAACTTAAAATATTACGATTGTGGGCGTCATAAACATGAATGTACATATAACTCCTTGGATGTTTCAAGGCCTTGTGTTTACTTCTTGTCAGACCGAACCTGATCACAGTTCTTTTTGGAGTGGTAAGTGGAAAGCAGAGCTGGCGTTATTTTTAAAGGCACTTGACTTCCTTTTCAAGCCTTTTCAAATTTCTATCCTTTTGTTTTTGCTTGTTCAGAGACACACAGCTTGAAGGAAATTCCATACGTTACACAATGCACATTCAACTAGGTAGGGCTAATCTCTCTGCAACCGTGTTTGGGGATAGAACTTACGGACATGGCAGTGAAAAAGTTAAAAGTTAAAGGTGTTATTGTGACATAAAATTTGAGTTCCGCATTTCACATCAATAATAATCAATTGCAAAAATAATTTTTCTCTTGGAAGCGTATGAGTGGCAAAACTACCATTGGTTGTGACGCAGTTTGTTATTTAGCAGTACACCATCTTTGGAAGAATGCATCATAAAGAGGTATGATGGTGTCATGTTAACCTTTATCCAATCCAATTGTGTGTAGTAGTAATGTGTACAGACAAAAATAATAAAAATGTTTTTGATCACGTATTGTTTACCCTTCCGAGGTTAACTCTTGAGTTAACGTTTATCTCATGTCTTTGTGTGACGCTATGTATGTCAAAAAGGTACACAACGTGATTGACCTGTTATCACTGCATTCATATGAGCTGATACAAGCAAACAGGAAATAATCCAGATAACCTGGAGTTGTTTTTGTCAAGTGTAATACTTCCACTTAAAAGCATATTTCAAACTGAAGGCTTCCAAACATAGATAAATAATTTGATTACTACATCTTCCGTCGCATATGTTTAGAAAACTTTATGGGGTTTTTTTCCACTCGCACGAATGGAAGTGATTTACCACCACCACCACCTAATATGCTTGTCGAGCGGGATATACTGATAAGAGAATTTTTCATGATAACAAATTAGCCAGAACTAGTTCTTTTCATATTAGAGTACGTGTTACAGCCTGAATTACGTAAGTAAAGTCCTGTGATTAATTTTGAAAGAATCATAAGATTTGCGTCAATTATCGAATTGATAGTTTTTGACGAATATTTTCTGAATTCTGCGTTGCAAACATTCATAACGAGTGAATAATGAGGAAAGGTCTGCAACAAGAACCCTAGTTGAATAATGAATTGCATGACTAAGGGAACTTGCCAATTCTATGAATAGTGAATGAGCTCTTATTTCGGACGTTCTTTTTAAATAATCAACTATAGCTCTGAAAAAGGCTCATGGAAGATATGGAAGTCTTCTAAATGCATTTAATGATTTTACTTCGCTCTTACTCGAGATTTGAAAATGTTTTGAAATGACGGACAAGTTTATGCGAATACTTCCATATTTGGACGGACAACATTGGAAGATTAATCTATAAACTAAAGAGACACGGTATATATTAGCTCATATGTCATGTTGATGTGTTTCGCTGATAATTTGCTTCATTAGCTAAAAATCTATTCATAAACATTCTGCTTTTTATCAGCAAATTTCATGTAAGAGTTTTGCATGTTGAATCATCATTCGCAATTAAATTCATTGCATGATAATAAATATCTCTCTTTTAATCCAACTAGTAATACATTTCCACCACTTCTATTAATGAATATATAAACGCATATCGCTCTAAAGGAAACCATAAACAGGCATAGTAAGCCAATATAACAATGTAATCACCACAACAGTGTCAAGAACAGGCTCAAAGCTGCATACAAGAAGAGGAACTGCAAGAGTGAGATTTTCAAGAGCCAAGTTCAGATGTTCCATGAATTAGGATGGGAACTCCATCCTTCATACATACATATTCCTTGTTGTTTCACAGAAGATGAGTGTGTGCACACAAATATTTTTTGTTGGTTTGAGTTTTATATATAGTGCTACACGTTCAGGATACTTTTATCCTTTGAGTCATCACGTTGAAACTTGAAACATTGAGGATTATACGATAGTACAATGGTATAGAGTATCGTCGGCTGTGTGTTGGAAGTGTATTATCCTTCTCATGGCAGGTCTGTCTTTTTTTCTCCCTGTCCGTGTGGTAGCTTTCATAGTGAAAACAACACATACACACCAAGAAACCATATAAACGAAGAGAATCACATTGGGAAAAGAGAGGATATCTGAGAAACCTTTCTTTCCACGTAAAATACCATCTGCATGTTGTACGCGAGTAAATTTCCCACTGTGAAAAAAACAAGATTACGTTAATAGGTATTCACAAGTTGATATTGATGATGTTCACCAAAACAAGAGTTTGCATCACGTAATGCATAATTTTGTTGAGAGAGAAGAAAGGATTAAACAAAAAATTGTTTCTGCCTGTGCAACATGCTTGAGTACAGAGAGTGAAAAAGTATGAATATTATGTTTGCGTAGTTTGCATTTTGCTGACAGAAAAAGCATCAAGCAGAGTTAAAATCTACTCATGTAAAGGATATTCATTCTGTTGGAAGGATCTTCTGACCGGCGTCAGTCATTCCTGTACAATTTTTGTTTTGTACAATTTCTCTGTGAATATTCGCAAAATAGGATATAAAATTAGCATTTTTAGGTTTTCCAATCGCTTGGAAAGATTTACTCCCTGGAAATAGTATAGATTGTATTTTTAGACTAGATTAAATTTGTCAAACGAAGAAACACACTTGCCTTTTACTTTCTTGCCTTGTATGGTTAAACTTATGTAGGTATTTTATCCTCTTTCCTGTATATGTGAAGCATTACGAAATCGTTTGATGAACAAGTCAAATTTAAAGAATACAACTTTCTTTTACATATAATCTCGGATGTTCATATTTTGTAGATAAGGAACGGTTGCAAATTATTCTGTATTCTACTTGATTGTATATTGACAAAAAAGATTTTGTGATTTTCTCAGAACCCAACATAGACTGATAAGGTTGATAGTCAAAGTTCTTTAGATTTTTATCTTGTATTGTTAGAGTCGAGACAAGACATACTATGTTCAGTACTTCCATAGATAAGTCAGGTATGTTAGAAACGTACGCGTAGTATGAAAAAGTCTCAGGGATACCTTTTTCCACGGCTAAGTATAAATATATATACATACTCCCAAGTTTGCATTTAGGGAAATAACGTAATTTCTGATTAATATTGCCAATAATTGGTAAAAGACTTAAGTAAATCGGGCAAGATAATTTATCGCTTCATAATAATAACAGAACGCCGTAAAGTTTTTGGAACGTTTGGAATAATTTCTTTACACATAACCTTCCAAAGATAGTTTTGATAAGTGCATCCACACGGCGTTGCGGTTATTCATTAAAAGTTTGCGAATGAAAGTTTGAGAGGAAACGACGATGTTATTTGTACTTCTCGTTCTCACCCCGAATATGTGAAAACAGTGGATTTAGTGCATACGTTACATAGTGGGAATCAACATTGTATAACAAGGCTCTCTTTTACCCTTTTAATTTCACCAAACTGTACGATCATCGGATCATCAAAAGGATTACGTCGTAAATTGACTCAAAACACTAACTGTGATTATCTGTCCTAGCTAATCGAAAGGATGAAAGAACTCGCAGGAGATGTGGTAATTTCAATTTTATACTTTTTTTGCTCCTTTTTTCCATTTAAAAAAGCATATTTTCATTCTAAACGCATTTGGAAATTTGCATAATGTGAAAATCTCCAGTTCTATTGCTCTGAGCTGTAATAGGATAATAAATTATTTACTACATATAAGTACCGGAATTCGTAGGGAAACTATTATTTGTACGCTAAATTTTAATCTTAATGTTATTTTGCAATTACGGGCTATATAAGTATCAAGGTTTTAACAGAATCACCATTGATGGTTGCTAAACACGGCTTTAGAAAACTGAGGCAGTCGTCTTGTGACGTAAAAGTACTAAACGCAGCGACAAATCTGCGTGATTAATCAACATTAGATTTAATACGTTTTTGACTATTTTCGAGTCAGTTATCACTTTCCTACGAAACAAGTTAGTGCGCAAATAATTTTCATATGTATGTAGGTATGTTGTATAAAATAAAATATAATAGAATACCGAGACCGCGACTACAAATCTGGCATAATGTGCAAAAAGTTTTGTTATTGCATCATCTTAAATGAGTATCGACGTTTATATCGATGCACATCATTTGACATCCGTGCTCCAAATAGATATCTCCAAGCTTCTCAGTTAAAGAAGTCAAATTAGGTAACATTTCTGTTGCATCAATCTATATTTTTGTTTAGAGGATGAACACCAAGATTGTGTAAGATTTATGTCGAATATCGAACAAAGGAAACAGGATCCATTCATATGAATTTTCTATAAGACTCCTTATGCACATTGCATTACTGCCTAATTTTGAAATTTAAATTCACCATGTAATATTGATGTGAGAACATATATCAGGCTCCTCTTTCGTCAAAAAGTTGTGAAATGTTATCACTCTGACAGGCTGATTGTCCATGAGACGACTTTTCTTGAAGCGTCTCTGAATAATATTTTTCCTTCAGAGTTGCATACACATCAGGAGCGAAACCACATCTTCCAGAAAGTACATTAGTGTTTTTCTCCATTAACATCTTCGAACAAAGCGGCATCAAGGCCGATGATGACTTTGAGGCATTTCAGCTCAATTGTCAGTTGTTGCTTAATCCGAGTTTGAAGTGAATGAACAACAGTAGGAGGCATTGCTTATTATAGAGAGAACACACATCTCAAGTCAGATAACTTATTTCACATCATAGGCAGTGAAAAGCCACATCCACAATATAATCATCATCATCATCATCACTCTATTAAGAAATACACAACCTTGTGAAGAAATATCGGCTTTTGACTTTGACTCTTCTTCTATAAAATATATTTAGGTAATCTACTTTTTTTACGTCCAAAGGCATATCACCTTCTTATGCACGTATGCATTGAATAGGTACGTAAGCATATAATCCTTTTCATACGATTTTCTCTGAAGAAATTGTCGGCTGCAATTCAAGATTTCGTATTATATTAATACACGACTATGAAAATGTCCATTTACATCTCACCGTGGTTCTCACCATTGTATCCTCGTATCCATTAATGATGATGTGCTTTTTGGTGTCCTATGTGAGCATTATGTGCGTTACAGTCATGTAGTGAGGGAGTTTTTGCGGTGGGCATTTTATCAGAATAACAAAACGACCATCGTAATCTATCACATCACGGTGAGCATATAAATTCATTCAGCGTGTGTGCATGCTACATGTACATCCGTCCTTTCTGTAAACGAAAATGATGATCTGTTTTCTCTGCCTTGTCCTGTGTGTAATAAAAATACCAAATGTTTGAATACACATACCACTAAGAGCCAACTTGTTGACTATACAGGTGGTACTGTAGAACCTTTGTTCTTGCAGAAAAAAGTAGTTAAAACACGAGATGAAGCATGAGCTCTATCCATATGCATTTTTCATGTACAATGTACCTTGGAGTGTAGCTGAGTGCAAAAAGTTGGCTAGTAAGCCGGCTTTTCTTGACTTTTGCTGTTGCACAGCTAAAAGCTCCTGGCAATTTTTTTTCTTCTCGCTGTTCCATGAGCAAAAAAGCTCTGAATTGTATGAGTTTTTGCAGGGAACGATGAACTGTATTTACTGTATCATCACGTCACCACGACCAGCACACAATACATAAGTATTATATTATATTATGAGCTAGCGCTCTGAAGAAGTATCGTATGGCTAGCAGAAGTTGGTAATGCTCTTCTTGCATTTAATACATGGAACAAAGTTTTTGCATGATTTGTTTAAAGTACGATTGCGAATTTGAATTTATCAATGTCGTGCAAAATGTAGGGAAGTTGTGAAAGCGGATGGATCCAAGGTGGAAAACAATGAATTCGCATTTAATTTCGACAGAAGCCTGATTGCAAAATATGTATATTATGCTAATTTGCTAAGATAAATTTGAATCCTTGGATTTCCTCGATCATTTCAGCTCAAGATTTGTCTAAAGACGCAGACGTATTAAAATAGAGACAAGCTGTTTATTAATACACATGCATCATAGTGATAGTGAATGGAGTCGTTTTAAATGTGTTTCTGGAGTTAAGTTAAACAGAAACTAAATGATACTAAACGATTATTCCTCTTCTTTTCTTTCTCAGCTAACTACAAAGAAACTTTGGGAAGTGGAGGAAGGAAAAGATGACAACAAATTCATTGGAGACGGAATGTGGCGCAGTACTACATGGTCTACAACCGCTGGTAAGACTATTTTATTATTTTACTAAAATACACTTTTTAATGTGCTCATTTCAAATGCATATTGCGTGCTGAGCTCTCTTGTTGACGTCTCCGTGTGCGCTTGTAAAGTCAAGAAAATGACTGTCCTTGACTCATCTTTAAATCACTGTCTACAAGTCGAGCTTTCGTACAAAAGAGACATTATGGAAAATAGAAGATAAAAAGAGAGCTGAAAGCTGAGAAGAAGAAATAACGAAACTACGTATTTGTTACTGATAAAAATTCTTCCACTGTACTGACAACTTCCACTCTGCTCAAGCTGACTTGCCTTTTCTTTTAATACTATTGTGCTCAATGATATAAGTGCACTCACGAAGTTCTTTTGACTTTAATGCTGGCAACAAAGAAGTTTGATGGAGAATTAGACAAGAGAGCAGTGTATTTTATCCGTCGTCTTTACTCCTCCAGCAAGCTTGTACTTTTAACTCTCTTGAGATGAAAAGTAATGTGACTACGTATTCCAATTTCCAAGTTGAGGTTATTAGTCATGTTTGCTTATTTGCATTTAGGTCGGTATTTTCCTTTCGTGGGCTCCTTCAATGCTTTTTAGTAATACTAAATCGTAGCAGAGGACATCTAACTTTTGGAGTTGTTTTATCTCCCGTAATTTTCTCGACACAATGAAGAAAACGGATATAATGGTTGTTTGCGTGGCCTTTCTGAGGTCGAATTGATTCATAAGCTATCTCCTATCAAATGTATGTTTCTGGATGTGCAGCAAACTGTGATATTAGTCAATACAAGGTCCTATTGTTAATATAGTCCATTTGCATATTCAGCTTTATTCGTTAAAGGAGAAACGGGCCAGCAGTTGTACTTTATCCATCATTCAGCTTACTCTCTTTCTTCTTTAGTCTTCCAATTTGCATACATGACTCAAACGGTTTCCTTTTTGAGACTTGGCGATCTACTCATCCTCTAGAGTATTTTCCCACGGGCAGAGAGTGTTTGAGGAGATAAGAGACCACATCGGTTGAAGGTTTTAGGGGCTCGTAGTTTCTTTAAACTTTATTTTATAAATTATTGTCAAGTACTTTCAGTTTGTATTTTAACCTTGTAAATTCGATTTTTTGTCATTTGAACGTGTCTTAAAGTCATTCACTTGAGTAATTGATTTCGCGGTTTGACGCGCGCTAGTTAATTACAATTTTGAAATGAGTTCGGCATCTAGATGACTTGCACTGAGCCTGTTGAAGCGTGTCTTGTTTACTGAAACTTTTTCTATTTAAGTATTTAATCTTTTGACGAAGTAACACACGTTCTTTTCGGGTTTTGTGACTCCAACATAGAATTTAATTTTGACATAGTTTATTTTAAAAAGTGATTAAATTATAAAACGCTAAAACAAAACGTTTAAAAAAATGACGAAGGGGTCAACTATTACGAATGGCTCTACCACGAATGGTAACTACGGCGGAGGAAAGGGAAATCGCAACAAGACCAGTCGCTCTTTTCGCTCCTCTTATAAGACTTGGACCAAGCAGCAAATGTTCACTGGGATGACGACCAGCACTCCAATTGACGACACCACACCTGACAAAGGAATTGTAGGGTTGGGAATGGGAAGCTATCACGAACATGGAAGTAGTTCTAGCAGTACGATTGGTGGGAATGGGCTTGAAATGATTTGCACGTATTGTATGAGCACTCATCCAGAGTATCAACAATGTTGTTGCGAACTGGACAGCGGACTTTACTCTGTTGGAACGACAACTGGTGACTCCTTGTCTCCAGGCTATTATGGAAGTTATGGCGTATTTCCAGGTCAGCAATCCGGAACTGCCTTTTATTATCCCCAGTCTCAAGCCAACGGCGGCGTTTACATTGTTAACGGTCATGCAACTGCGGATTATGATAGCAACTCTTTGTCACCAACCTACAGCGATTATGACGTTGGACAGGGTATTTAAATGTCTATAATATATCTATACATGTACATTTAAAAATCTGTCTGCTTGCATGGATTGGCTTATGGAATTCTTCATTCATTAACCAACAATTTCGAATCGGAAATTGTGGAAAACATCCCGACTTCATCATGGCGTAGCATGTTTATTTACATTATGTTGAGTTTATAGGGTTAAAATATCTTTCACGATAGATATGAGACACGCACAATGCGCTCATTGCCAGAGATAAATTTAACTGCATTGATGAGTCGAAGAAAAGAGGGGAAACTAGAAAAGATGCACTGAGCACACGGCGCATTCGGTAAATAATCCGACTTTGGACTCTTCCTACAGAACATGTGTTCAGATTTTAAAGAGCAGATTATATTCTGAGGGGTGATAGAGAACGAACATCCCTTGAAAATCAAGTTGGGAAAACACAGATTGAAAAAAACTTGCTAGGATAACCCTTGAAACTAGGATATAGTAGAGTGGGTTAAGAGAAACATTGAGGGTGAGTTAGAGGAACTGGATGTAATAATAAAACATGCATGAATATGATGGGGGTCGTTTTTCATACGCACAGTGCCACACAACTCTGGAACTTTGGAACTAATACAGAAAGAAAGGTAGGACAGGACAGTCGATATTAGAAACATAAATTAATGCAACAGAGAAAGCCATAAAATATTTGGTTGATTGTAAGGTGGTGGTAGGGTTGTTGTGCAGCGTGAAGCAGACGAAGAAAAAGTTAGTGTACAACGAGGACTGTGATGTAAGCAAAGAGTGAAGTAAACAATGAGAGTGGTATAACGTGTTCTTCAGTGGATTGCATGCAGGATACAAGAGTAGGCTGGCGAAAGGGAAGGAAAGAAAGAATGTGAGAAAGGGGATGACTAGCCATAAAAGGCTCCAGTCCAGCTAGCAGAAAAAGTGAAGCAGACAACTCGGAATTTTGTTGCGCTAGAATCGTATTCCTATGATAGGTATTTAGTTTACTCACCTTGATATGCTTGCATGTAAACTTCTGCATCCTCTTTTCATGGAATGGACTGGAATATAGTAGGGGACCTTTGTTGGCTCATGTCTGGATATTCATTATTATTTAGCTGGGTATATACAAAGCAATGCTCGAAAAATACAGAGTGGTGGTGGTGGTGGTGTTGTGTTGGTGGAGGAAAAAAAACGAGATGAGCCTTGAAGGGTGAAAATGATGAAGCTTGTGCTTGTGAATCGTATTGTATTTTACAGATGCTTTTTTGTTGTTTATACAGTATTTACGTATGAACATGCATCGTAGATAGGTATATCGAGAAATATATGTATGTATCTCATTTCTAGTTGCTAACTGTGTCAGTCTCAGTTTTTACTCTGGGTCTTTTAGTCGACAAGAAGAATATTCCAATATTATTTTTTCTTCTCTTCTCCGCTACACATATAGCTTGCATGTTTACACAAAGAGAGAAAGAGAGATAAAGATGCAATAAAGTAATAATTTGTGGTTCTTTTAGCCAGCCATTCTTTTATTCGTTATAGTTTTCATATTTCATGTGGTGTGCTCACACACTTGGTAGTTCTGCTGATATTATTCTGTCGTAATTTTGTTGTTGTTGTGCAATACGAGAATAAATCTTGAAAGATTTCGTATTTCTCCCTTGAAGTAGGAAGATATAAAAAGAACACAGAGTATAAGGTGTTAGGCTAACGAGGCAATAATTTGATTTGATAATGTGTGTTATTATGTCAACAAAACTTCGCGAGCTGGGTAGAAGTATCGGGAAATATTTTAGTTGTTGTGGGTTGGTTGGTCATTGATATTTGGAGTTGACTGTCTGGAAGAAGTGTTTGGCAAACAAAGGAAGTGAGAGTGCTTGAGGTTATTCGCGCAATTGTTGCTGCGCACTTTTATGTGCTTTGTTAAGTTCGGTGGAAGTTGACTTAAAATTGTTTTGCCCTGCTTGAGTTGGAGAAACAAACGATCCCCATGGTTGGCTTGTGGGGTTGGGGTAATTCCACAGCTAATGCTGCTCCAATCGTTGCCCCTTCTTCGGCGTCGCTAGCCCCAGCATCTGGTAAATTTGCTATTGTAAATTTGTGTACAGTACAAATTGTGATGTTTATCGTCTTTGTTCCGTTTTAGGTAGTTAGAAGGGAAGTGAAGCAAATATGTATGCTAACCACTTCAATCTTGTTTTAATGCTAATATGCTAATTTCGTTGGGGTTGGACTGTCTGGAAATTTACATAACGTGGTAAACTTGACGATTAGAATTTCGAAAGTACATCGGAACTTCACAAGGTCTTCGTGTATTGTGATCATGAAGAGAACAATGCAAATTTTTTTAATAAACTATTTTGGAACTCTGTTTTGGTGTTGTTTCGTACATGGTATATTTTCGCGATTGGAATGGGCTTGCAATTCAAGCTCCAACATTTGGCGTCAGCTTGAGCAAGTTTTGTACATGAAAAACCTGACATTTCAAGGGATAACAGTTTGAAAATTTAACTTGATTTCAGAACACCACGTAGCTGGAGCACTCGGGCTGACACGACGACCAGGAGGATTTCCAGATGGCAACTCAATTCTTTCACCTAGATCTAATGAGACTGGAGGCCTTGGGGCTAAAATGGTTGAATACGTACTTGGAGCTTCCCCAACCACAAAAGATTTAGATGCTCGCATGAGGCATCTTGTTATTGTACGTGCATTTACATATATCTCAAATTAAATTTGCTTTCTCGAAGTTATTTTTGAAGTTTCGTCAAAATAAATCCAAATTTTATTTCTGTAACAGGATGATAAAGAGAAAAAAGACGTGAAAAAAGATGTGGAAAATGGCGTTGTACAGAACGGAATTGGTGACGACGTTGCAGTTGCCGTCCAGCACCAACACCAGCATCCTATGCAGCCTCAGCTCCAGCTTCAGCACCCACAACTTTCACATCACCCGCAGCTTCATCAGCAACCTCATCAGATGCAGCCTGGTCACCATCCACAGGATGACAAAAATCAACCTGTTCATATGGGTCCAGAAGAACTCCAAGCTCAGATGATGGCAGCTGCAGCAGTCCACCAGAATTTGAATGGTCACTCAGGTCTCCAGCAGCAGCAGCAACAGCAACATCATTCCATGGGTGGCGGACCATTGGACGGGTTCGAGATGCCAATGGATCCCTCGTCAGGTCAAGGAGGTCCCCCGATGGGGTTTGATTCCTCTCCATACGGAGGACTTAATCACCATCTTGTACATCAACAACCCCCTCCAAATGTTATGCCTCAATACGATCAACAACAGGTTAGTTGCGTGTTCCTTTATTACTCAGCTTTTTCCACGAAACTATCAAAAGAAAAAAAGGAATTCCTTTCTTCTAACGGAAGTCGCTACAATATGCATAGTATTCTTCTTCGTCATACAAAACTTGGAGAAATTCTAGTAAATAGTATGGATAACGTAATAATTTCACAGTTAGGTTGCTACCTTCTCCGGCACCGTACATGCTTTTCCAAAAACTCCCTATGGCCATATGAGATTTAGAAAAGGGAGAGAAAAGATGCAACTTAAATAGTTCTTTGTTTGACTCAGCTACTCCTCTTACGTACTCCAATTTCACTTGTAGTAACCACAAAGAAACTACCTAAAAGTCAAATGCACATAATATATTCCACGTAGTTGGTTATTCTTGGAAGAAGAAGGGGACGAAGAGTTGAATGTAATGCACCGTCTAAATTGCCATCCAGTATGTGGAATTCATGTGAAAATGGGCAGTGGAGTAGTGAGAGGCTCTCACTGAGAGCTTTTGGTTGAACAAACTTTTTTTCTTCGTTTTTTACCCTTTTTATCATCACATTGCCACCATCACCACTGCTCCGCACATCCAAGAACCTATTAAAGCTCTGGTCTTCCATTGCTTTCGTTGTAGGCTGTGGTGTGGCGTGATGAGTTACTTTTTGTAGGCATGAAAAAAGCTGAACTTCTTTTGTTTTGCTCGTGTCAGGGAGATTTGTGACGAGAATTACATAAAGGGAAATCGCAAAGGAATATCATATCACAGTATAATTTCCTTATCCTTGCTTTCATCTACATACCATATACATCAAATAGTGTGCCAAGTCATTTTTATTTTGCGAAAATAAAACTCTGTGAAAAAAGTTGAGTCAAGTTTATGAATTTATTTAACAACAAAGTTGGTTTGTTTCGAGGATGAAAAAATAGAGAACGGGGTGCATCTATGTTGAAAATTTTGAAACTATGCGAACCCGTTCGGCATGATAGTTAGTACCTTCATGAGTAGACGATAGAGAGGAGTAGTTTACTCCTGACTTCTTGTAGCTTTTCTGGCTTTTTGTGAATCAGTGACGAAAATATCAAACTATCGTTTTAAAAAGAACTATATGCGTTACTCATTATTCAGTGATAATATTACATATATTGATGTCAAATTTGTATACAATTGCAATATATAAATGCATTTTGGCTAAGAAATGTACTACGATGTATGCAGTATACAGCCATCTTTCTTTCACACACTCACAGTCACAGTCTGAGACATTGTGGAAATTCGTTGAAGCTGAAAAATCTGAAATGAAGACGTTCATTCCTATGCCTATCATCCCCCTGTCAGAAATAAAAGTTAAAACGTCGTTTGCATTGCTTGCGCGTTTCAGTTGCATATTACATTGCTAATGTGATGTGATAACAGGCATGGTTAATGGGAAATGAAAATTGTTTAGTAATTGGATCCTCGTTGATGTGTTCTGGTTGCTCTGCTAATGTCCTCGCGGCTTGGCATACTTTGCGAATTTGCATTCGAATTTGAACGTTGAAGGCTGTTCTGCTTGACGCTCTTCCATTCTTCGTAATAAGTACGGATACTCGTCCATGTGGTAGGTTAGATACACCCGCATAATCTGACGTTTCCCGTTATACCAGAGGAGAGAACGGAGCGTAATAATATATTATTGTGCAGCGAATGCAAATTCAATTTCTGCTTTTAACTCAATGCTCTTCATCACTTCAAAAATTACTAATTTTCTGTTATTCGATTTGTAAAGCATTTTGGAAATCGCGTTAAGTCTCCTACGTGCTCCTTTTACGAATGACACAATGATTTGTTGAAATAAAAGTAAATATAGATATACTTAGGGCAAGCAAAGGAGAAGAGATAGAATGTAATAATATTTTGTGCGATGATTTCATTATTGTTATTGTACCCGAAATAATATATAGTTTCGCAAATCTAGATCAATTTTATTCGTTATTACTTACGTCATTCATGAAATTAAAAGTTTCTCACATGATATTTCTCGTTTTATGCTCTCTTTCATAAAAGCACGTCATGTCATAGTCAGTAAAGCACCTTGTCATCTTGGGCATACCGTGTCATCTCACGTGTTATGCTTTTAAGAATCATAAAACCTTTCACGTAATTAGCACACGGAACACACTACATGAATGAAATAATGACTTTTTTAAAAAAGTTGCTCTTTGAATGTTGCTCTTTGAATAACGGCGATAAAGCAAGCCTTGAAAAGGTTATTTATGAATTCAAGAAAATTTTCCTTTTCGCCGATTGAATAACGAAAGAGAAACTTGGAAACTATATAGTTCAGCTGAGCCCACTCATCAAACTATCTACATAGCACAACCGAGCGCAGTCATTCATTCATATTAACATTTGCTAACTGATGATAGCCTTTCTTCAATTTCGGTCGGTGTTAACGACTTGTTGCATTCCAAGAGAAACTAAGAATGTAAAAGGATCATATTGCTACTGCCGTTACCTAAGGATATGTTTTTGTTTATGTGACTTGTTGCTCTTTGCACGGTGTGACGTGAAGTTGATGAATTTTGTTATTTCTTCAGGCACCGTGTGGTGGTCCTTTATAAAAGGTTGCAAAATAATGTGAGATTTATGCATTTATCATTTTGTATCATACGCACACTACTACCTTCGCGTATTGTACCTTTTTAAAAAAAAGAGTCAACAAGCTCAGGATGCTTATTAAGAACAGTATAAAACTATATTATTAGTGTTATGCACAATGCTACATTGTCAAAGTTTATGGTTTCACTTTATATCTTGGCCATTCTCTCCTCACTCATTTAATACTTGAACTCGTCACGGAATCGAGCGCACAATTAGCGTTTTACTGCCAAAAACTTCGACAATATAATGACTGTTTGTAAAATATAGGGTTAATGTATAATATATTGCTTAGAATCAGTCATTGGCTTTGGCTTAGAACACGAGGTCGTCCCTCGTTTTTCACTGTCTTGTCGTGTCGTGATGAAACATTTTTAAACAATTCAATTCTTCTCCTATTCCTGTACATTTTTCATTATGCATGTTAAATGGGATTCTATTCAATTCCCACACAACTGTTTCCTCTCACTCGGTCACTTTATTTTCGGACTATGCTCTAATGGAAATGAAATGATGAATTGAATTAAAGTGGTTTTAAATCACGCACATCACCATTGAAGGAAAAAAGGGGTACCAGGCGTACCTACCTATTCGAATTATGAGCCTTGTCTCGAATTTTAACTCATTTTTCATTGCAAAAGATTTGCAAAGGAAGAACAGGAGATTTTCCTCATGACACGGAGGATGCATGGATGCTAATAATGATGATCAACTTGATCATCATCGTGATGATGATGAACTCAATCAAGTTGTTATAATGTCAGCATCCTGAGTAGTTTTAGCCGTTAGATGCGTGTCATTTTCATCCCGAGTGAAATGGATATATACGGGATACTTGTTTTTATCTTTAGATTTGGTTAGTGGTTTTAAAACCATCGTGCTCGGTTTTTTATATCCTTCGTTAGGTAGAGTTATGTAAAAGTTGTTTGGCTAGTGGCTTCTCTCTGGCGGAGTAGGACGGGAATCATCTATTTATTTGGATTTGATTGAAAACACTTTTAAGAAGGGAATAATAGGAAGACAAAGATAACTTCTCGGACTTGAGTTCATCATGCTCATCATTACCGAGAGTCAATTCTCTCGTCGTCTTACTTTTTTCGTAGATTTTATTCATGCAAAGTGTACCTCCTCTGTGATTTCTTGTTTAATGACGGACGAGACGGAGAAGATTTTTTTCCTTAAAAAAAGGGCTCTATCTACCCAATCCACATTCTTATGGATATTACATGGACGCTTATGTAGATACATCTCCATACAATAGTTTTCCTTCACGCCATTGAATTGTGGTCTTACAGCTGAAATTACATCAAAGAAAATTCCTATTTGTGGTCAACGGTACAGTATTATCATTAACTTCATTTTATCTTCTCCTCACGAACGACAACACGATCCTTCCATGCTTCCCATGTTCAGTTTAGCTTGGTAGTTTAAATCCTGACTATCTCTATCTCTCTCCCTCAATCAACGAATATCTGCCCGACTTCCCAGCGCAGATTTCTTCGAGGAAATCCGGCACATAAAAAATCTGATAAATGATGATAATACTCAGC
Source organism: Sinodicranocentrus sp. ZH6 (assembly GCA_027743935.1). Taxonomy (NCBI): domain Eukaryota; kingdom Metazoa; phylum Arthropoda; class Collembola; order Entomobryomorpha; family Entomobryidae; genus Sinodicranocentrus; species Sinodicranocentrus sp. ZH6. Next base: position 26,869 of record JAHZNA010002104.1, read on the forward strand.
GCTTAAACTATACGCACAGCTATTAGATTGACCTGGCTTTTTTCAAAGTAGAAACTTGAAGAAATGGGAAAGGAAGGCTAATCGCTACTTTAGTGCTCAGCTATTATTTTAATATATGCATATATATTCTCTATCAGACAAAATGTATCATTATTGTCTCTCTTTGAATGATTAGGGTGTATGGATTGAAAGAATGAAGGAGTTGGATTTGCAAAAAGAAAAGTTACGTGTATGTGTGTGTGTGATGATTTAGGCGAGTCAACCACTCTGCGTGGTGCAAATGTCGAAAAAAGTGGATAATGGTGGTTTATGCACATACATATTCATTGATGGATGAAGAAAGGATAGGAAGAAAGGGGATACGCTGTGAACTTGAAATCTAGCGAAAAGTTGCACGCACTCACAGTTGGTTCAGTTGGTAGAGTTAATGATGACGGATGTCTTCATGATGTTTTTCGGTTCGCAGTTTCTCAAAAAACATCTTCAAGGATTACATGCATACATGGGACGTGTAACATGGTTTACGTTTTTGGGATCTCTGTCTTCTTCACACCAAAAAGCTTCTTGTCCCATGATAAGAGAGAGCACACACGATTGCTTGATATATTTGTATAGTAGATTAAATTATTCGAAAAGAATGACTTTTTTCATAAGATGTAATCTCTCTTTCCCAAAGAGTGTCATAAAACGGGTGTTTGTAATTCTGGGAATTTTCTTCCTCTTGGCAAAACTATCTGCATACAGCTGCCGGAGGTACACACACGTTCTGTTATTAAAGACAAAGTGAAAATTTTCTTTTTCTGAGGAAAAAAAGAATAAAAAGAAACTCAGGGGAAAAAATGTTTCAATTGTCGAAGGGATTGAGGTCATCCTCAGCTGTGTTTCTACTCCGCTTCATAATACTGTACAAGATTATTAGCAATAAATGTATAATGTAATCATAATGCATGAGAATAGGATGAGAAAAAAGTGTGTATGAATCCATATACATCTTCCTTACAACTTATGCTTATGGTAATATAGCGGTTGTGTACATTTTCTAAGATCATTTTTTTCCTCTGCATTTTGCACGATCGGACAATGACTCTTGTTGTTAGTGTTCTTTTGCAGTGGTTTGCTTGTTCCTTCCTTAACTTACTCGCCTTACTCACATGCACTACATGAGACAAAAAATCTCCCAGTACGAAAGGAATATACCTAGGAACAAATATATAAGAACACTTCGGATAGCATAGGTACTGCAAAATACTACTCGGCGGTGGTGTGCGGTGACTACGTTCATTTAAACTTGATGCAGAACAAGAAGCGAAAAAAGTTTTTAAAATGAAGGTTGCTTCGCTCGCTGCTGCTCCTCTTTCTGCAAATTGCATTGTGTACAAAGTGAAACCAGTTAGTTAGGCAGAAGGAGCAGGAGTTCTCTCATGCATTTATTATTTCAACTTGATCATCATCATCTGCGAGTAGGGAAGGAACGGAGGGCTTACTGAAGAAACTTCTATCATGATCATCATCATGTAATCATATCATACATTATTATCATCATCATTGTGGAAAAGTCTTCATATCACAATATCTAGACAAAAACTAATGTTGTACAACAACGGCGGAGTGGTGTGGCGTGGTAGTAGAAGCACTTACCATTTCCCTTAGCTGGGACGAGAGCGAAGAGGAGCAAAAATATGAAATAAACAGCAAAGTAACTGAAGAATGAGGGAATGAGCACTGTTTACTAAATAAATGGCGTACATCAACTATCGTAAAAGGTAGTGGGTAGGGATATGACGGGGTATTACTCGAATTACATATTGCTCACTAGGCGAGCCTGTGATATCTGAAAAACAGACCATGCATTCATGCATGCCGTTTTATTTTGAAATTCATAGTTTCTTTATGAAGTACACGGGGGATGTGTATGTAATAATGTAACTTCTGATGTATCGCTGCACACAAGGAAAGCTTCCATATGACCGCTCTCATCATCATCAGTCACTAGCTAGTTGTAGCGTGACGACACATGCAAGGTGTAAGTCTACATTTTTCTCCCCTGAGTATATATGTATAGATTCACTTTGGTCCACACATAATCTAGTTTTGTGTACTCGGTTCTCGCAGAATTTTTCTTTTTCAACTTGTATTATAAATGTATCAAAAAATCACACCGCATCACACATGTAAGTTCAAAAACACTGGCAACTTCGTAGTGCGCCACATGATATGAGATGATGAAGAGTGCATTTACAACTGCGACTGAGTGAGTATAGCGGTAGTAGTTGGTCCGTCTGCTGATTATGATTTTTTTACTGAAGGAAGTCAGTCAAGGAAGGTTTTAGTTACTTTTCACATTTTGCTTTTCGAAGCACTGCTCCCATCATCATCATCGTCGTCATATTACAAATATATAGGGAGTTAAAGAGTGTGCATGTGCTTTTCAGTTTTCAGTTGAATGCGGCACGCTAAACTATTTGGATACGTTGAAAAAAATGTGAGAAGTTTGTGATAGAAAGCCTACAAGAGTTGGATTTGTTTGTGTATGTGTATATTTTTCAATTTCATCAACGAAACGAAGGCCAGTTTAGGAATAGCGGAGTAAATGTTGATAATAGGCAAAATACTAGTATCATATTTCAAGAGATTGGTTTGCGTATATAGCGTTTTCCAACGTTCACTCGAACTCGCCTGCTTCTCCTCGTCGAGTTAGTTTTGTTTCGATGAAAATTTTATTTCACTTTTTAGTACAGTTTTATTCCTGTTCTGAACTAAAGCCAACTTCTCACTACATCAGATCAGAAAGAACAAGACCTCTACATGATGATTATTACCACCCTCGCCAAGATTTTTCCTTATGAATGTGCACATTTCATTTAAAATACTGCAAATACTTTGTATAAAATCCAAGCAAATAAGTCCAACTTTTTCGAGTGTGTGTACTCTCGTGCTTTATGTGTTTGTGCGCAACATTTTTATATACTAACACACGATCACACAGACAATCTTCAATACAGAAGGGAACATTAGATAAGTGGCAAGAGGTTTGAAAAGTAAATTGAGAAAAATTAAAATCTATTAGATTCATAATCTGTCTTTGAGTTGATGGCGAAAAAAGCGTAAATGTTTGCATGCAGTCATCATCCAACTAAATCGTCATAACCCTGTTTCTCTCTATCTCTACGCTACTGCACATGTTTTGAAAGCTACAAAACTGCCAGTGCTCGTCATCCTCATGATCCTCACGCTAGCTGAGTGAGATTCATTTTTCCAAGTGTCAGTGCTACATATACACTGGGTGACTATAGAGCAGTAATTTAGTTGACTGTGCAAGAGGTGAAGAAGAAAAAAAAACTTTTTAACGTCTACAACTGCTAAAAGGACAAACATGTTTGAGCAAATAGTCATATCGTCATCAATTTCATGTTGTGGTGGTTGGTTGGTGATGGTGACTCTTTAAATTACATTAAATTGTTCTTGGCGAAGAGAAAAGAGGGGATTTAAATTGACATGCTCAACCTCGCTGGATCTGTGAGTTTAACTGAGGAACAAAAACGGTGATGTAGCTCGGAGCATAAATTAAGTGACAACATTTAATTGGCTGATATAGCTTTCTACGATGATAGTGATAGTAAGATGACGAGGTTTGAATTGGCAGGAGCATTACCATAATATCCTCGTCGCAGACTAGATTTGCAAATCGACTTCAACGAGTTATCTAGTGTTTCCAGTGCTTCCTTTCCCCGAGAGAGTTGGATTGTGAAAAGAAGTATTACAACGGAAAATAAGAAATTTTGAAAACAGATCTGTATTGATCAGAGTCTTCATACATGTAGTAATTTGTTATTTGCATAGAAAACAGTCGTAAGTGACAATACATTGCTTTGTTTTCACCCCATTATAAATCGAAACATCATCTCAGCATCTTTCGCACCGCGCAGTCCTCTGTTTTCTTCCATCTGCTCGTAAAATTTACCTGCAGTACTGTTTGTGCACATGCAGAGCTGTATGAAGCTAATTCCGCCTAGTCAGAGTTACATTTTTCAAACGTTATCCCCAAGATACGGAATCATCGTCGAATTGTGAATAGTAAATGTTGTTATTTTTCACTTGTTTTAACCTAAGTATATCGTGAATGTGAACAATTTGTAAATGGAGCCAACCTTGCCTTTTTTCTTTTTTTAACTGACATTGTAAATATTTTGAGTTCGATGTAACAACTTTCTTTTTAGTAAAGGACGTCGCATATATTTATTCAATCACGCAGCTTGAGATATTGTTGTATTTTTATATATAAACATATAGTTTAACGAAAAAAAGATTTTTTAAAAGGGAAGCTAATTATAATACTTGAAATCTTTGTACCTTTAAATTTTGCACATTTTCGCGTTAAAATATAGTTATTTTGTATAATATACATAATTTACACAAAACGTCATTCCAAAGAGAAAGGAGACAAACGTATTTTTAGTCCTGTGTTTTGTAACGTTGTAAGAGAGTATAACCACTTCTTTTTCTACTCCGACGAACCCTTTATTTTTTGAGCGACAAGGACACTAACACTTATAAAGCTGTCTTCATGTCAACTGCAATAATTTCCAATTGTAATCTGTATCAAAGTGTACAAAGCAAACCGAAAGGGAACAATATGAAGCTGGTGACGAAGCGGTTTATCGGGCTTCATCATTCGATGGGCCCCTTGATTACCAAGGATTTGGCTAAGGTATCACCTTTACAAAGCTTTATTATACATAATGTAATTATATTTCAATTTTAACTAATTAACCCAAAAATTTATACATAGCTTAAAAATTAACTGTGCTGACATGCATATTACATTGTAAACACGCGCCGCCCCTTTTGATTCGCTTCCTGAACATTGTTTTGTAATGATGCATGTTGTAGAGAAAATGAGAGATTTTGCAATTGCCAATTCAAAAAAATCGCACTCACACAAAGAAATGTCGCAATACAAATTTGATCATTTGTATCACAACAACAAATACTTTTTTCCACTACGTTTCAGTATCCTTTCTGATGTTTAATTTATGACTAATAATTTATACTTGGTGATAATAACCTTTTGCTTTCTTGTCATTTTCTTCCTCTATGTCGCTCGTTAATAACCCGTAACAAAACTACTCACCTTAATTGTGAATGTGTACGTATAAACTGTATTTTGCCCCTAGTGTATAAATCCAAGAGTACAAATTTGGATATGAAATTCATCAAGTTAGTGCAGTTCAATATGATAGCAGTAGTATGTTTCCTTCATACTGCTAAATCTCATTAGTGAAGGCATAACATGATATAAGTAGGGAACCCATTTATAATATTTTTATTATCATTATTATTGTTTCATATTTTTAATGTTTTCCTTCCGTCGTACCCTCGCGTACCATAAAATCCACTAAGCTACTGCAAAATATACTCGCACAATTTGTGTTAAAAGTGTACATAATACAATCCTCGTACCTGCACCGCACCACAATCACAATAAGTTTTAAATCATTCACTCCGTCAGGGAAGTTTTGACGTTGAGTCGAGACGGCTTAAGTTGTGAGTGGCAAGATTTTCCTCTTGTCATACATTATCACGGTCAACGGTATAGACACAAGGAAGATAAAAAAGATAGGAAAGAAGTGAAAAATCCTACATATAATTTGATGTTGGCAATTGTTCTTAAAGGATGTAGGATTCAGTCTGCTAAGATACTTTTTATCTCCATATCTCATTTTGCTCATTTTTGAAACAGCTGTATAGTCATAGTACTACCGTGTGAGTTGTGGTGATGAATGTAAAGCAAGGCGTTGTTAACACAAGAGAATCTTCTTAAACCGGTCTTTTAGGAAGAGCCAGCCGGAAGTTATGGTTGAGCTGTCATTGTAATAATCTGCTTTTATTTTTGCACACGTAGCAAAAAAAGCTACCATAAGCACACCTCTGTACAGTAGTAACTAGCATAAAAATATCATATAGAACGGAGAAAAGTATAAGAAAATATCGTCATTCTAATATTTATTCATAAAACAACATGTTTTCCCTTGTCTCTTGTCACAGCCTATAGCGATAGCGTTGTTTGGATTTTGGATGTGTGGATTTTTACACGTAACAAAACAATATGGCTACGCAAAGTGTCAAATCATGACTGCTTGTGGTTTACTAGGCGTCTAACTCTCCGGAGATTAGATGATGCAAAACGTGTTTAGCTCTTGGGTATACATGCTTTTTCAGACAGGGAGATTTACGTGCTAAAGCTTGCTCCCATGCCTTGCCTTGTTTTTTTTGTTCTGGGAAGATAATCTGTGAAATTGTTTTATAAATTATGAGCAACTAGCAGTGTGTTCCTTTAAAGATATTGTAAATGGGGCTATTTTCCTTTCAACAAGGGAATACATATTTTTTCCTCCAATTGAGTAACACACCGCTGTCGATGAAGCAATTAGAAAAGAACAATGACTTTTGCCTAATGAGTGTAAACAGGGTTCGATAAGAGATAATGTATGAAGATAACTTGTCTCGAGGATGTGAATGAAATGGAGATTATAAAAGTGATATGATGAGCGCATATGTAATGTGACCATTGACCACTCTGCACATATATTCCCATTCATGTCTTCTACCCAGATTTGAAGAGTGAATATAAAAAAAACCTGATAGGAATCTCGTAGTAGGTTACTGTATGCAGTTGCAAAGTGTATTTATAAATGTTGTAGTTCTTTCGTCGCTTGAGGATAGCTTGAAGGTGGTACACAAAGGATTTCTAAAGAAGTCAAATGATTTGAAAATCATAGATATTAGAATCAGAAGATGAAGTCTTTCAGACTGATATGATTAGTGGAATTGGATTTCTTACATCTTACATATATTTTATGTCTTGGTACTATCCATAAAATCAGGGCGTTTTTGTCCCCTGCAGAAAAGGAGTGTTCTTTGGATGTGGCACTAGGAGAATTTTATGTTAGACCGGAGAGTAAAAAAAACAATCACAGCTGGATCATCGAGTACAATAGGTGACCAAAATATGTGTTCATTTTTCTTATATTTATAGCATGGCTGCTCTCCACTCTCAATCTTAATTCAGAGATATTATTATTAGTAGAGTTGATTGATGCTGATGGGATTACGTCACAGTGCAAAAGGTCTCATTATCCCGGTGTACATGAATGTGTGGTTGTGTGCACACATGTGTACTATAAAAACATGCATTGCACACATCCCATCAGCAAAGTTTTTATATGTAGCTGAGCATGAAAGAGCATTGTATGGATAGCTCTGGTTCTACAAGATTCGTCTATTTGTAAAAGGGGACAGAATTGCTGCGAAAATGCATGTGTAATTGATTTTTGTTGATTTGTAACTGTGCCGCTGTCAAGATACATTCAAAACATATAATAATAATAATATGTTAGCTGCTTTAGGCCATGGACGACGTAATGTTAGACAGGGAAAGAATTACTACTTATATAAGTGTCATCATTCGTCTATCACTCTGACTTTATAAAAATATTTAGTTTATTTGACATTGCGAAATCTTGTATTGAAAGTTCAAGAATCTCGCTCGGTGAGTCGCGGCACGACGATGGTAGTCGGTCGACAGCCACGTTCAAATCTGCATCTGCAAACTCTTGCTTACGCAGAATGAATTGCAATATTGCATAAAGGAAAAGAAGGAAGAAGGGACTATCAATGAAATGGAAAGATGTCAAGCTAATTAAGCATGTAATCTTGAGGTGAATACATCGATGGTTTGCATAAATAAAGAATAAAGATAGCAGAGAAGAAAAGTAGAATGATTTGTCTGAAATAATGAAATATGATACCCTAATGTCATAAAATCTTATACTGCTACTTTTACCTTTTATGCCATTATATAGCCTATTATTTAAATTAGTGGAAGAAACACCAGCCGTAGTTGAAGTAGTAAACAGTCATTGTGGCAAAACGGAATTTGTAATTAATGGAAGTAATCACACAAGAAATGGAATTGAGGAGTCTTCAATGAGGGCACGTGCAAATAAATTGATGCTGCGTAGAAGAAAAGTGAACTTCATTTTCAGCTTGATTCATGTACATCATCATAATATTCAGAATGACCGTTCATAGAAATAAAGTTGGTATTGTAATCATCTCTCAAAACAAAATCATGAATGTCAGCTATAGGCACGTTTCTTTCTTTAATTAAAATCAAAGTTGTATTGTTCAAAAAAAAGTTCATTACCATTTGCCAACTTTGATGCGTTTTGGTTAGAAAATGGTCAAAACCGTTGCACTCGATTGTCTTTGTGGCGTTTACATTGCGTGCAACTTCAACAACAAAAATATTCCAGTGTTATTAACAATATCGTTACACTTTTTATGGCACAAAATCAAAGTAAAAATTAACACACAATCACATTGAAATGAGCATGAGTTTATGATTCATACTTGATTTAATGACTTTAGTAGAATGTAACTCGAGTTGAGTATGCAAGTACGTGTGTATAATGTAATCCGATATTTTCCGTTGTCATCAAGTTTCTCTCACTGACTGTATGTGAACAGTTCACTCTTTTGCCGAGAAATGTTTTTTCTCATGTTCTACAGCATTTTGACTCTTTTGCGCACTCAGCATCCACACTATTGTGTCAAATGAAGGATGGTAATAAGAAGAAAGAGAGCAAACAAGTGGTTTAATGTCATTCCTAGTGCTTTACAGTTAAACGGAAGCAAAACAAGAACAATTGGCACAAGCCATGTAACAGCTTTCTTATTTCAATAATATAAATAAAAAACCCATTGTTTATGCTTGGAAGCCAGGTAGAAGGTGTAGGTAATGGAGTACATCCTGAGAAACAAACACTTTTTGCACAATTGCCGTTCTATAGTGGGATATTATCCTTCGTTATTATTCCTTTCGACGGTGTTCTCTTCCTGTGAGAATTTTAATTTTTAATGTCTCCCCTTCATCTACTCATTCTGCTCCTGTCGAGAAAACAATTCACAGTATTTACACATACTGAGCAAAGTACTAGTTTTACTGTAGTTTAATATGCACATTGTCACAGATATTATAGCTCTCATATGTTTTCCATCTTTATGCTTCAAGGCAACAATAACCGACATGACGGGAAGGGAAAACTTGTAATTCTCTTGCCTTTTCTTGAGCATCCATTATTTTAATGCATTTTTCTCCTGTTGATACTTAAGAATTTCCTTTCGACGATTGAATTTGGTTGAAATACAGTAATGGTTAAACGTCTTTTCTACTTATTAACAGTACCACACTTCTTGTCGTAGATGAAGTTTGATGATACTCTGTATCTTTTTTTGTCTGTATTCATCCATTCCACAGAGTATATAGGTTGATGCAGGCTCAGGCTCTCTTGACATTTTCATGCCAATCCCATTAGTTTATTAAGCATAAGTTGCAAATCCCCATTGTAGGTCTTGGCACTAAAAGCCTTTTACGTTTCTCCTTGTAACGATCTTTGTGCAGACACAGGGATGACTTGGCTAGGCCAGTTTTGTGAGCTGTTAGCAAGGTAATATGTCATTTCTAAAGTGTTATACACTTGTTGCTTGGCGTGAGTATGGAGTCCTGAGGTGGTAGTGGGAAAAAGAAAAAACTAGACTTGCAGAGAGATTTTTACCTCTTACGGAAATCTTTTATGTAGACAGAGGCAAAATGGAGGAAAAATCAATGTGTGATTTTGTGGCTTTGTTTTTTCTAATATTCAAATGTGCAAGATGGCATTAGCACTGTGCGGCCATTGGCACACATTTAAAAATGAAGTGAACGATTTTTTAATTGTCATTGAGCCTGTTTTGCTTGTTTACCACTGACGGTGCTTATCGGTACTTTGGCGTTAATGCACTTACGTATTCGTCATGGAACATAATGTTGCACGCATTATAAGTCAAAGAGCTCTTGTAGCTTAATTTGTGTATAATGGAATGGTCGGTAAATTTAATGATTACCAGTTATGGTCTTGTTACAGCTGCGAGTAATGGGATCTGTTTGTACTGATATTTGTTTTTGATTTTATCCAATTTTTCCATTATATCTGTCAGGAGTTGGGACTCTCATATGAAAAGTTGCCAGCCAGACAATAAAGTTACTCTAGCTCAAGATTTTGGCTTTGCTTCTTTTCTGAAGATACAACTTGAGCTTGTTTATTGAAAAGTTCGCATTTCATACAAAGCCGGATCTTTTTTGCAACCGTGCCACTATTCAAGTAAGCAGTAGTGCCGAGTAATGCAATCAGAAAGTGGGCTTTCCTACTTTTTTTTCATAATAAGATTGATGCACTAAATGGGCTTGCGGTATAGCTTGTTTACAAAATATGAGTCTAAAGGTAGAATTTATGTGCATTCTTTAGCACCTTTCCAATGTCAGTTTTGCCGTTGCAGGGCTAGAATTAAAGCTGCCTAAATCTTGTGAGGCAATAAGTATCAATTAATCTGCCAGAATCCTTTTATGCAAATGTTTCAAATTTTTATCATCTTATTGGCCCATGGGGGTTAGAATGGAGAAATCATTGAACATGGCATAAATTGTGTATTACGGAGATTTTGATGTACCGTTATTTGCATGATTGTTAATAGCGAGAGCACAATGTGTATTTTTTTAATTAACATGAAATAAAATTTCATTTGTAAAATAAATACCTACTTTTAAACAAGAATCAGTCCTAGTTGATCTATGAAGAGGGCAATTAGCCTATTATTGCCATATGGTTTAAATTGGATTTGGCTTGTTACTCATCCATTATCCTTAATCTAAAAACAGGTCTCGTACTGACAAGACAATAGACAGACTTACTTAGTAAATGAGTTAGGAAAGTTGGGAAAACTGTGTCATTTTTATATACATGCATCATCGAAATGTCAAATTGATGAATGGAAGAAATGGTGTTCCGAAAAGGGAAGCATTTGATGACAAGCACAGGCACGATACTTGTTAGATGGCACAAGTCATAAATTATTTTAACGAGAATGAAGTTTGCATCGAATTGATGATGTCTTTTTGAAATATGTGGATTGCCTCACTGAAATCAGATTTGCACGGCATGTTTAAATTGAATGATTGCCTTTATGGATGAACATCAACAATATGAATTGAATTATAAGCGATTGTATTTAAGTAATCTATCAAGGGTACGACGAGTAGGTGAGATATTGGCGACGCGTCGACAAGACAGTTGAAAGGAATTTCTGTTTCTTTAAACACTATCGCCTGTGTTCGAGAAGACTATCTGTTATTGTCAATCGTCAACAATGTAGCTATTATCCTAATCCATACTGATATACTTTATATTTTTCAGCTATTCCGAAATCACAATGGCGCAACAACCAACGGGAATGCTCCTCAAATGTCTCTTCTTCCACAGCAATATTTGCAGCAACAGCAGCAAATGGGTAAGTGCGAAACGACTCTAATTGAAAATTTGTGACATTGTGAGTGAGGATAATTGAAAAACTTATCTGTGCGATTTTCCAATTTCCTCAGCCGCAGCACCTGCCGGTATGCCACCAGGCTCAGCTGGTTACCCTATGGCCCCATACGTTATCAATCCTCAGGAACCATACGCACTTATTGCAGCAGGTATGTGCCATCATCTGCAATTTATTCGAGATTAAATCTGCAAAATAGATTCTTCAACAATGCCTGCTCGTCACAGGATATTTTGATAAGTTGAGGATGCTTACGTAAACTTTCTAAGCGTGTTTCTCAATGAATGCTCAAATGCACATGAAATGAAAGAATAGAAGACGAGCAGAAATGTTTGTTATGCGTAGCATATATATGTATGTATGTTTTTCTTTGTAAAAAGGAAGCTATTTTGCAAGTCGTCTTTTGAGAAAGGACTCCCTAACAGCAACCACGCAGAGATTGAAAAGTCCTCTAATCAGTGACATAAGATTAAGACAGTATACTTTTTCGACATCAATTCCCTTTTTATGTCTTCATTTGGATCATTAAAGGGTTATACAATACAGGATTAGGGTAGGTAGGCATGATGATGAAACCTCCCGTACAGAGAAATTGGATAATAATGCTTGAATTGCCCTTTTCATCAAATTTTCCTTTTTTAAAGTTAAAAATAGCTTTCACCACTTCGTGAATATCATCATTACCATTACAAGCTATTCATTTCTCATTACGATTCAAGTGAATCAGCACGAGTGCAGTGAGTTAGAGATTGAGTTGAAGCTTGCAATTTTTTCTGACATCCTTTTTTACAAGATGCGTTTATACATGCATCGCTCTCTTCCAACAATCGACATCTTGTCTGGTTAACCTAATTTGATTATTTTCTCTGAATCCTGGTTATTGTACTCTGAATCCTATAGTGATGTTCTTTTTTAATTCAATAAAATTTTTTATATGTGTGACTATCGAGGCTAGCTAAGCAGACAGTTTCTTTTTACTATTTTCAAACCTGTCATTTGTAACAATAAGTCTGTACAATGGTTGATGCAGCAAGAGTAAAATAAATGAGCTAGGGAGTGCACGATGATGAATGAGGGATGGGAGAATGCCATTTTTAGAGTATAACATTGTGCAGATTGAGAGATTGGTGAAAGCTTGCGTGACGAAGTTGGTATTGTGTGTACGATTCATTGTGAAGACTGCAGACGGAGTACTAACCTGCTGAGTAATTAAGAACTCATGTTTTCATGATGAATGCTTGGCAGATACTTATCAGAGCACTCAACTTGAGATATTTTCGTTCGATATGGAATGAGTGAAATGAACTGAGTATACATTATTCTTCTTGTGTGTTAGGCTCTACGGTAGTACCTGGGTACTACGGGGTGGCAGCAGCTCCATGGATCTACCCTGCCGCAGGACTGATAGGAGCAGCAGGGCAGGTTCAGGGTCAGAGGAGACCACTTTCCCCGACGGGTAATGAACTGAACGCTCAGCCAGGACAGTATCAAGTTATTCCAGCTTACTACGATCAAAATGGTAGCCTCGTTATGGGAACTCGAGGTGCTACACCTTTGCGCCTTGTCTCTCCAGCACCAGTCCTTGTGAATAACCCAGGTAGGAAAATCGAGGAATTATGGTTGAGCTTGTAAATGTGAATTGCTTTAGTGGATGGGAGAGGTGTAGAAGTATTTATGTGTGAAATTGGTTAAGGGTTGCTTTCTAAGTTTGTACATACGTTTTCTTTTGTTATTGCTTTATGTAATCAGGGTCGGGGGGTTTCGGTGTCAACCCACAGTACGGCACTGCTCAGGGCTATAATCCTGCTGCTGCTGCTTCACTCAATGCTTCGTCCATTGGACCAGGTTGTTGTACACTTTGAAAATTATATGCTTTAAAGTTTATAGCATTATTTACAATTTCAAATTAAAGAGGAGATGTGAGGAGGGTGAGGTTAAAGAAGGTTAGCTAATGGTGATGGGTTCTGGTATGGGTCTGTACAGGTGGGCTCAGAAGGGATTCTTTCGACTCGGATCGCAGCAAATGGGCACCGTATGGGTCCCTTGGTAAAGACATGCTATTTCTTTCTTGTAGATACTCTTTAAAACTATTTTGTTCTATCGTAGAGAGAAGCACAACATTAAATAGATGTTTAAGTTTTGTATTGATTATCTCTTTGAAAGGATCTCCACCGCCTGGTATTATCAATGGCACTTCTTCAAGGCTGATCGGTGATAAGGGTCTCAGAGCAGGATCTGCACTGTTTGGAGCAACGAGTCCACTTTTCCCGAAAATTGGGCGTCAAGCCACTTCCCTCGTAGTGACAATTTAAAACCATTAAGTGTAAATGTTGCAGAGATAAAGTACTTTTAGCACATCCATTTGGAAAATATTTAACTGATTTGTTGAATATTCTACAGATTTACACACTTTCCACGCATCCATACGGTTGTCGAGTTATTCAGAGAATTTTGGAACATTGTATAGCAGATCAGACTAACGCTATTCTCGACGAGTTGCACGATCAAGCTGAGCAGTTGATTCAGGACCAATATGGAAATTACGTTGTGCAGCATGTCTTGGAACATGGGAAACCAGAAGACAAAGCTAAAATTGTAACTGTTGTTCGAGGCAAAGTTTGTCAATATTCACAACATAAATTTGCTTCAAATGTTGTAGAAAAATGCGTAACATATGCTAGCCGCCAAGATAAAACGTTTCTCATTGACGAGGTGACTTCATACAATACAGACAATGGGTATGAGGAAAAGTTAGCACAGATAAAAAATTTTTACAATTCTTTTTCAAATTATATTCCATATTTTAGTGATGAATCGACAAATATTAACATTTGCGTATTTTTTCTCAAAATTTCAGTGTAACTACGAGTCCCCTGAATATTATGATGAAGGACCAGTACGCAAATTACGTTGTACAGAAAATGATTGATGTTGCGGAGCCGTCCCAGCGGAAAATGTTGATGCAGAGAATCCGCCCTCATCTCGCTCAGCTCCGAAAGTACACATACGGAAAACACATTATCGCAAAGCTTGAAAAGTAAGTTAAGCCCGTGTAAAAATAAAATTCGGATGATTAGTCTCGAGGTGTTCTTTAACTTAATGAAACTTTGATTGTATTTGCAGATATTTCTTGAAAAATAACACGGACTTGGGTCCTATCGGACCACCATCGAGCCAACCTCCTCTGTAATTCCAGAGTTGCTCAAATTCGTGTACACTTCAGTGTAAACAAGATATATTGGCTCTCTACTTTTCTACAGTATTTTTCTGGGTGACGGGACTCTACTTTTCAAATGACTGTATCGTCCTTTGTATCATTGATGATTTCATTCTCAGACTTTTTCATTTGTATCGAACTAAAGTAAAATACAATATGAACATTTTTGTGTTGTAATACATACTTATTCATATAATGACAGGAAGTAAACAAGAAAAGATCTTGAAAGTTTCAAATTGAAATAGTTTTAATATAAAAAGCTTATCCATTTTATTTCCACATCACATAAACTTCATTTCATAAGTGCAATTGCGAAGTGGGAATTCATTTCATATGGGCAAAGTATAACCGTGAAAATATGTACGTTCATATCTACAAAGATAAAATTAGTAGCACCAAAAAGGTTACATCATTATTACATGTACAAGACGAGTCATCATCATTATCCAAATCGAATAGAAATAAATATAAATTTCTGACATGAAGTCACTAATTAAACAACATCTTTAATAGTGACCCCATCCGGCAGACCAGCCTGCTCCAACGGTTGGAGTGACGACCAATGTAGTTTGAATGACTGTAGTGGGCGACGGAGTAATCCACGAATATTTCGTAGAAACTTCAGTTGTAATCAAGAATGTGTCAACGGTCTTTGTTGAGCAAATACTTGTGACTGGTTCTGATACAATCAAAGTTCGGATGGAGGTTGATACAACAGCCGTAACCGGCCTTAATGTTGAGGTAACCATGTTTGTCTTTATTACTACAGTTGAGGGAGTCAAAGTTGTCCATCCATATCCAACAGTGGCACTTCCTGAAGTCACGTAAGTTGTAGCAGCTTCTCCTTCAACAGTTTGCGTGATAGTTTTTGTACTGGTTATGGCAGTCACATCTCCTGGAACGTGAACTGTCGTTGTAGGAATGGGTTTCCCTACGTATGATGTACTAGTTGAGGTAATCGTTTTAACCACCTCCACATATCCAGTATAAGTAGATACAATAGTTCCCCTAGTGGAAGGAGTTACCCATTCTGTATGGGTTTCATAAATTGTGCTACTACAGCTCTTTGATATACTTACGGTGGCTGGACTTTTAGTGGTGGTAGTAACCGATTGCATTATTGTTACCGGTGGACCAGACAAAGTTGAGGTTGATACAGATTGTTTAGTGCTGGATATAGTAGATGTTGATGTGACATCGATTACAGCCGTTGAATTTGGTGTCACGTACGATGTTAATGTAGAAGTTGCGATGTAAGTTGTCGTTGACACTGGCGCTGTCGTTACTGACACTGAAGTTATCTCGATAACCCTTGTTGTAGTTGTGGTAGTGCATGTTGGACTACATGTGTGGTACACATAGCATTTGTTCCTGCATTGCGAAGCTGTGATCGTTCTTGTTGGTGTTGTAACGGTCGTTTCTGGTATCACTTTTGTGATTGTGCATATCGGTGTAGTAGACGAAATCGTTGTTTCACTCGTTTCAACAATAAATACCGTAGGGGTTGCAATTATTCTGGTTTCAGTTACACTTGGCTCATCTGATAACGTAAATGTAGCATTTTTGAAGGCAGTCTCGATATCTGTAATCACTGTAGATGTTATTGTGAAAGATTCAGTAAATAGGGGAATAGTCACTGTATGATATTCTATAACAGTGCTTGTTATGTAGTCCATCTGCATGCTTGACTCAATAACCACTGTAGCATCCTGAGAATTTCCCACATTGCCCCAACCCCATCCTCCAGGTACTGTTGAAGTAAATGTCGATGTTTCATATTGAGTAGATGTAACGAAGCTTGTTGAGGTCTTGGTTGTTGAGACTATGCTGGTTTGAGTATGTACATTGGTGACATCAATGGTTTCAGTAGTAGTTAAAATTTCAGTCGATGTTGATGTTTCATATTCCACCTCAGTCTCAGTTTCATAAATTGTCAAATAATCCGTACCAGAATCAACTGCCCAGCCCTAAAATCATAACAAAGTTATTTCTGTAATTATTTTGAAGTAGATCGCTGGGACATAAGATTGGAACCATTTAGTCATCTTTCAAAAGGATTAGTAGAAAGGGAATACATTTTACTATAGCATGCCACTACTTCGCCATACTTTCTCAACTTTCCCCACTTCTCGCCTTTCTTTCCTACGTTCACGTATGCATGCATATATTGCCCGCATTTTTAACAAATTAACAATAATCGAACCCATATAAATATAATATTTGCGGTGAAAATTTCTTGCTACATGTGAATTATAAGAATACTTACGGTATGCATTGAAGTAATGACGGTTGTCTCAGTTTCGCTGATAGTTTCAGTCACAACTGTTGTACTTGCCTCTTGAGACCAGCCTACACTGCAAGTCGTTGGAACTGATATCCTGAAATTTAAATGATATTGTTTAATTTTTGCATTGAATTCAACAAAAATACCTCATAACGCCATTATATCATGTTTTAATTTTAACGCAATAAATTTAAATGCATTAACCATCCAACTGCACTCCATCCTTTCTCTTCCCCTGCCCATTGCCAAACTTGTTGATTCGGAGTGGAACTTGGCTTGGGTGAATTTTCCAAATCTAATAGTATTCCTGGTGTAAAAACGGGAGCAGTGGTTTTGTTAACTTTAGATTCTGAATCCTGCTGACTCGGAGGAGATCTTGCAGATAGAATTGGAGGTAAATGGAAGTTTCTATAACGGGCTGAAAATCAAAGTCAAAACAAAGCTAGGTAATCGAAACTTCTTTAAATTTTACTCCGCAAGCTTTTGCATCTGGAGCGCATGAAATATTGATGAGAGCGAATAAGATATTTACCTGTTCTTCCTGACACCGGATTATTTCCTTGACTTGCAATAAGTCCGTCGCAAATGCAAATTTTCACGGAAACGAAAACCAGCAACCCAATTAATGCATTTCTATTAAACAGCATTTTGAGTTTTTTGTCTATGAAGTAGCTTTAAGAAGTCAAAATTTCAGCAGTAAATGAAGTTGATGAACGGACTCCAACCTTTTCTTGACTAAGCTTGATTTCAGTTGTGGAACCACTGTGTCAGCAATAATTTTTGAAGAAATTTTCACATAGAGCAGTTTTTGCTTAACGACACTGCATGGTGTCTCAACACATGGAAAACAAATTCCTGACATATTTAGTTTGTCGGTTACAATGTTAAAGCTACCTAAACCTAATCCCTTTTGAACCAACGAACTTTTTTGTAAAATGCATTTGAGTTTTTAAGCTCTTGAGTACCAAAAAGGTGCACCTGCAGCAATTCCCCCAGTTAAAAATAGGCTAAAAAATTTAACCCTTCATCCATCCTGAGGAAAACATAATTTAGCTGGTCAATATCTGAACTTGATTTGGGTACATTCGTCTTGTTTCAGAGCTTCATCAATACTTTCGGACATGGAAAGGATTCATTGTCGGTTCGGTGGTTGGGCTGAAAGGTGTGTTTCGTTTGTATGTAAGGCGGAACTGGACAATAAGCATGGTATGAATTAGACGTGATGCATGATTAAGCAAAAGAATTTTAGGTTGACTTTTTAAAAGTATTAGTCTATAAATAATCATTAAGCTGTTACTAACAATATGTATGTCAAGCTTGAATTTTTTTGTCATGTCTGGTTTAAAATTAGAATGAGTTTCTTTCTCATAGTATTTCAGAAGTGAACCAATTTACAAGTATTAAAACTACAATAAAGCGAATTTCAATTCGAATTTGAATGCTCAAAAAATCAATTTGGAGGTTATTTCTACCTGGAGAGCTAAGATTATTTACTGATGGCTTATTTTTTAAACTTATGTAATACTTGTAAATACAATTTAACAAATATTTAAACTCTTTAGCTGAGTTTCATTTTCAATCTTTGCTCAGCATTGTACATCACGCTCAGTTTCGAGCAATTTGCATGGATTCTCGAAAACGAGAACAACGGAGATAAGATCACATTTTATTTTATTTATTTTACTGGATATGAACTTTCTGTTCTGATTTTGCAATTCCGCTACTCATACCTTCTTGGAGCACAGTTTGATAAACTGTTAAGCTACTGCTTGCTTTTCGGTGCCAAGTCTTGATTCGAAAGGTTCTAAATTTTATAAAAATATCAATAAAGAAGCCCAATAAAAAATTATTGCGCCATCAAGCAAGCCGAGTTCAATGCTAGTTCATGCATGCATCATATCCCATCTTTCCCATCATCACCGCTTATTCATTTAGCTAATGGAATAACCTTTTGAGATTTAGTATTTGGCCGTTCCAATACCATTGATAAACTTCAAAACTTTTCAAAAAAATCAAATATACCACCACACCAAAATCTATCGAAATTGCTTCAGCGGCTCATGAGTGTAATGATGCGTACAGGTAGACGGCACCAGAAAAATATAATCATGAGTGTAGATGCTGCAGACGCTGCTGCGGAAGTGCACCTTAATAAAATGAAGCGTCCGAATCAAAGAAGTCAATAACAACAAGAAGGCGGATATGATTTAATAAGATGTTCATAGTGTAAGTTACAACGATTAGCGATCTTTTGGTTGCAACAAATGATTTTTATCCAAAACCAGTTGTCAGGGATATCTATAGTTCGGTTAGATACTTTTTTTGACTATCACAGTGAAAATTAAAATTTCGGGTTCTATCCTCCTTCTTGTTATTCTTATTCTATGGTCCGAATTTAGTGTGTATGAATTGCCATCTATGAAACATTTCTAGTATAATGGCAATCCTCCGTTCTTAGGCTTTACATACGGCAAGCTAGAGGTCTTTCCAGACATCATCGATACAACAATTCCAATTTTAGAACATGCAGCAGGGGGAATCCTCGAGCATCTTTTAATGGAAACATTAAATTTATTTAAAAATGTTGCCCGTAATGAAATTGATCATAATGACTTGTGCCTTTCGGTTGGTCTGTCTGTAAATGTTCCTACTCTTTTTATAATCTGCTTAAAATGATGTGTTCAAAATGTTACATTGACTAATATGCTTGTCTTTATATGCAGAATTGAAGCATAATTGTAGAAAAATAAGATTACTAACCAAATAACCAGGCATAACGTTCTGTATGCATCTCCTTGTAAGCTTTCTTGCTTTTACGAAATCCACCATCCACCAATCCGTAATGCATTAAAAAATGTTTAAATCACATTTTAAAATTAATCAGTTATTTTTTTTTTGAAAAAGTAAGTAACCGTTGACGCGACTGACCGTTGTCATTTCATGAAATTTTGATCAAAATCAATGCATTATATACTTCTATAAAAACCAGATACGAAACTAACTGCCGGAATCATAAACACGGTAAGGGTGAGGGGACATATTCGGAAATGCATGAATCTGGTGATGGATTTCAAATGTTAACATGCGAGGAAAATGTGATGTTTAAAGTGAACTGCAGGTCATAATTATTTAAAATTCAAGTCAATTACTTGAGAATTGCCGCTTGCCATTTCTTTCTATGCCATTTATGAGCGACCATTGATCATTTAAATATTTGACCGCTCCATTAACCATCCAAGTACATAAATGGTGGAAATCACCCTAATTTAAGAGATTTAACCAGATGTTTGACACACCTAATATACCCAACAATGTTTGATAGAACCGGATTAATACTTTTCGTAAGGGCTTCGATTCAGAAGTTTCTAAGCTAGGAGCGAGAGTGTGTCTATGAAAACCACTTTTTCATTAGTTGTAGTAAACTGTAATGTTGACAGGGTAAGAGAGGGATATAAAAAGTAATTTTTTAAAAAAACGTTCTTAATGGACGACCCCTTATAGATGACATCATTACTCAATTCTATTTGACTTTGTCTTTATTTAATTATACGGTAATTAGCCATAAATGTACACGTATTTCATCGGTGATGACGCATTCAATTATTTGTGGCATCATACAATTAATTAGTTTACAATCAATATTTTAGCGGCTTCCTGACCTGATAAGCTTTCAATCGATGATAATTATATCAAAATTAATGCAGCCGTTTACATGTGAGAGGGAGGAACGTGACCGCTCATTACATAATAAAAAATAAATGTAAAACTTTGTACCCTTGGAATTCTCAAAAACACCAAAATGTAGTGTATGTAGGATGGATGTGAAATCTCGCTTGAGAGCTTATTTAATTATTAATGAAAAAGGACGAAATTAGTTACTTTAGAACATTATAGGAAATCTTTTTTCTTAAGCATACTACAGCTAATTAATGTGCAGTGTGTCCGAGTACTCTCGCTCTCCTGAAGTCACACCGTTTGAGTTTGTCATCAAATTCTGACTTCACCAATCGATACGAATTAATAAATTCTAAGATGGGCATAGCGGATCAAATTGAAGGTATTGACGAGTAGTGCTCAAATATGCAGGCAGTTTTTGAAATCATCTAACCGGTTTCTCACAGATTTTCCATTGTGAGTAAACGGAGACAGATTTTTCAAATCCTATTTCTCCATTTTATAAATGTATGAACTCAGTATTCTTATGACGCACATGACACAGTAAATGGCAGGCACCCAGAAGGCCGGAAGTGATCGATAAGAGCTTTCAAACAAAATTTGCAAATGAGCAAAATGTTGTTTACGGTACCATAAAATGGTGGTATTATGAAGTAGTTTTCGGGTGTGTATGCAGCATGCAAAAAGATTGTGAATTCGTCAAGTCGGTGCAGTGACCGCACATCGAACACATTTAAATTGTGTGATGCTATTATGAATGAATATGTTTAACACAGCTATATGCTTCGCTATTTCCCTCAAAGCCTTGAGCGTTTTTTTATCTTCCTAAAATCCTTGCGAATGAAACATTCCTTCAGTTAACAACTTTGTTTGCTCTAGTTAAAAGCATGAGATTTGGATACCGAACTGATAATTCCCAAAACGGAAAACGTTATATTAAACTGGTCCCATCTCACTCGGTCTATTCTGATCCCCAAAAGTGTACCAAAGGCTAGTTGCTCCATAAATTCTCATGCATCCATCGTTCTTTTATACCGTCTGAGTGCTTACTCAAGTATCTGTTCTTCAACTCTCACTCAAACGCCGCTGTTTGGTATGAATGGAAGGTTTCACTTGCTTCTTAATGCTTTTGTATGATTTAGTACATACCTACTCATAGGAGTAGTAAATGTACTCATATCCGTGCTCATATCAATATAAGCAGTTAAATGTGGTAGGATGTCCCTGCTTAGAAACATATTCCTATATATCCTAAATATCCTTGTATGTATGTTTACAAGTATTTGTGCATGTATCTTTTCTGTGTTCAACCTTGCCTTGCTTTGCCTCTATATCCTCCATTGAAAAGAACTGAGAAGGGACTAGTGGGCAAGATCAGAGCCAGGTTTCAATTCACAAAATTCAAGGTTTTAGGTATCTAGTGCTGCTAGAAAGAAGTGTAATCTTTTATGTTGCTTCAGTCGTCGGATCCATTCTGCACTACATGTGTATAAATTGGTAGGTATCCACTTCCACAGACTGAAAATGAAGCAAACCGCATCATATCCTCACTAAAAGAAGCTAGGTCTTCTCTCATGTGCTCCTTGGTGTGACAATAAAGATTCAGCGTCTGCTACGCTACATGTACAGATATACTGGATGAAGATGGGATGCCTGGATTTGAAATAGGTACACACGCACACACATAGGTCCTTGTTTTAAGTCATGTAATAATGTACAGATGTACTAGTAATATAATAAAATCGAGGCTATGCATTTAATAACGTATACCGTATAGGAATGTCCTGTCCCTGTCTCGCCTACGTACATACAACCGTGCTATGGAAAAATAAATAATAATATGGAATATCGGTCCCAGTCCATTTAACTCCTGGCTGATTGCAACAGCACAAGTAGCAATACCACAACAATTTTTTCCTGTTGTTTAAAACACATAACACTACACTGTACAGATATATCATTTCATCTCATTATCGCACACATACATTTATAGTAGAGAAAAAAGTACAAAGGACATTCATGTCCAAAGAGGGTTGCAAAGATCGGCAGTATCCTTTATTTATAATTTCCTTTCCATAAAACTCATCTTGTGTTTTACAGTACATGTTGCGAGAAAGCATGCATGCACGTATGGATTTTGTTTTATTTAATACGAATAGGTATGCACACTTTGGCACAGCTTTTATAATTGCTAAGTGCTCATACTCCTCTTGACGGACGGACACGATTTTCCGATGGACCAATAAGAATAAAAATTATAATATTTGTTTAGCTTAGTAAAAAGATAAGACTACCGTGAACGTGTGCGTTTTTCAATAGTGTTTGCTAACAACACAAGGAAAAGTGGCAAACTTTATTTTAGATAAACCTTATAAAAGCCACAAACCGAGCATAAAATCTAAACAAAAGATAGAAATATTTATTGATGGAGGATATTTTTGAAAAATCAGAAAAGGAATAACGTTATCCATTGGGCGAGTGAGTGATTTTTCCTAAACTGAATGTAATTCATTTGCAATTTATTCATTAAGTTGAAGCATGCATTCAGTGTGCTCATCAAACTGATTAATAATAGTGAACTGTGTACAGAGCATTTTGTGTGAGGCTGATGCGAGTAGGAACTAAACTTCATATTGTGTGTTGTGTTCACTTGGGGGAAAATTTATAAGCATAATCAGTGAAGTAACTGGATCGTGAAATATAAATCATAAATACAAATATTGCTCCAAGAAACTGTGCTTTAGGAGAGAGTGATTGATATTAATTTGTTATCGTTTGTGTTAAATTGTTTGACAGCAGTGACTTTCAACGTGGTCGCAGAATTAGCTTACTATTTGCAACGAAATGTGTGTTCAACGAATAAAATAATCGAAATTTTGAAACTGCCAAAGTTATTTTCTGAAACGCGATTTCCCTTGTTCTTTATCTGGTAAGTGTCCTTGCTCCTTAGTAGCTTTTGGTCATGCTGTTATGTTAGATATACACTCGTTAATAAAAAAAATGTAAAAGTGCATTGAGATAAATGGAAAGATAAATGTAAACAGTCGTGTACAAATGAAATTGTAAAAAGCAAAATTATATCAGATCACGTGCCGCAACTTGCAAACGTGTGTGTGTTTTTCAGGTGTAATTCTCTTTTAAAATCAGTACAAGTACCTCATACCTCTGTGTAATATGTTCTACACAGATTTTTAGTGTTGTCGATCAAATCAAACGTTATTGTTTTCAATGCTCAGGTTTACTTGCATCACTGACTATTTTCTAGTGAGGGATTTAGAAACTGAAAGCTAGTAGCCTACTTCGACAATCTTCGACAAACCTTTCTTGTGTGCTCGACAATCGCCAATAAAACAGGAAAGTGATCAAATGTTAACATTACAGCATTCATTGTAATATTTGTAAGACCTGCATCTCGTTCTGATGGTAAATTAGCACAAGCATTAAAACATTCTAACCTCGAATAAGTTTAGCTAAATGAGAACAAGCGCATGCATAATGAGTTAAGCTATGTTTCGATTTTTATTGATGAATCTACCACGTTGTGAATAAAATGTAATTGAAATTGTTTTGTGTCGAGATCTAGTACATCTCTACTTATTCAAATGATTGGCAAATATCAAGTCATGCAGAGCTACTTATTTGATATGAATGCCAATAAGGTTTGTTACCTCACTCGTAATCATTTATCTGAATTTTTGTTGAAGGATTGAAACATTATCTAAAGATTTGAGGAAACTGAAAATCTTGTGAGAATTAATTAAAAAAATACAAAGGTGTTATTCAATTTGTACTCCGGAAACATGCCGGCGATTTCCTCCAATGCAAGCCAAAACACAAAAGTTTTTAGTTTAGTTTTTCCTATCAGTTCGTTCATAATACTCGTGTGGTGCCTTTTTAACGTAAAATAAGTACTTCGTGTAGTGTTAGTAGTAAATATTATATAGTTTGTCCTGCAAAATATAATTTTCCGCTTGTTTTTGTTATGCATTGTTATCAAGCTATAGGGATTAAACATTCAAAGCACTTTTAGTTGAGAATAATTTTTTGTAGTCATTTTGAAAGTTCTGCTTGTAAAATAATTGTAAATCACTTTAATTGTCAACATTTCGAAAGACCCGAGGAGATGAACATGAACACGCCTAACAAAGTTTTGAAAAGTAACAACCCTTTCTTCTTTTTTGCATATATCCCCCTCCAGCATGTCATGACGCGACCATAATTATCACCATCACGTCAAATATTTTACTATTTTAACAGAACAATGCGTTCCTGGCTGATTCTAGAGATACAATTTCCGTCAAATTAAGTTGGCCGAACGAATGAGCGCATTTCCTTAAACGTCCTCAGAGAAAAGTACGTAAAAAAGCTTATATCTCAGTTAATGACACCTCCTGTACTCCTGTCACTATATTCTTTGATAGCTAGTCTCATCGTACGTACGAACCTTAATGCACTTATTATATCCAGCAAAACAATCGGTGCACTTCCTTTGTGGCGCCTTTTAAATCATGAGAAAGACGGAAGATGAGTTTTTTTTGTTTTCTTGTTCAGCATCATCATCTTCATTCTGTTATAAAATAATGGCTGGTTGTAGCTCGGAGGAAGGATCTGTGAAATGCAAATGAGACAAAACTACTTTTACTAAAAACCTCCAAAGTACAATTCTCAAGCGTATTGTAGTTCAGATGATGATACATAACTCATTTGCATGTTCCCTCGTGCGTCCGTGTTTTTAAATGATGCCGTTGCCTGTATATCTTTATGTTCTTTATCATTATCACCATGAGCCGGTAAAGCTATATCTTGCATGATATACATGACGTCGTATGTGTGGCATAAAATCCAATGATGCTTTCAAGCAATAATGAGCCTCTCTTCAGACATTATATTGTTGCATGTTGTGGGAACCATTCGACTGTACGAGCAGCATTGTTAATATCATTACATGCCGCTGTTGTGTCGCTGAATCAAAATGTTAGCTGGGAGGTGGATGAACGCTGCCCGCAAAGGATCTACCGTTTAAATGGAAAATCAGGCAGGATCTTGAATAAAGTCCTCATATTCATATTCTTGTCGACTTTCATGAATATACATAAATGGGATGCTCATCCTCATCACGATGATATCAAATGCACCGTGTTATTAGCACAACACGATTATATCTTATTTTAAAAGGAATATTCCTTCCTTAGAGTAATTGTCCTGTCTTCCTTTGAGGGATTTACTGCATTATAAAGTTTTGCATTACGGCTTGAGCCGTATCATCCGTTGGTAAATAGCAGGTTCCATATGACTTTCAAACTGATGATGATACAGCTACGAAAGTTTTCATGGAAAGGTTGAAGCTAGCAATATTCACGGGAATTGTAATATCTCTCTAGTGATAATATAAGTATGAGCCATATGAGCGGATGAAATGGGAAAACTACAACGCTCCATGGTCAAACAAGTAACTTTATCCCAACTTAAAATAGTCGCTTGGCTTCGACATGATCACTTTTGTGACTTTTCAGCTATTCTCTGCTTTGTTCGTGGGTTTTACGAAGGAAGAGAACATTATAATATTTTGTAATCGGGCTATATAATCTTGATATTATGTCTCGGAAGTGAGATGTTTGAGAATCACTAAACCTTCGAACTTTACCCTTTCGTCTTGTTCTGACATTTTTAGTTGTAGAATTGTATTCATCTTAAAGGAAATGATGAAATGAAGTCAAAGCCAAAAGCCAATGAATGCTAATTTGGGAAAGAAAATTTGCAATTTTTGTAGTGTAGACAATGGCATTGTATGGTTTTATATGTAGCTGTAAAAATGGAAACAACAAAAGTATGTTTTCTCACTTTATGACTCACAGCTAGATAAAACTTGTAGTTTTGGAATTTTTAGTAGCACAAAATTCATGAGCGTTCTCCATTGAGACACCCACGTTGACGGTGTAAATTCCATGTTGTTAGATAAGACAAGCGAGATGGCTATTATTACATTTACATTATTTTAGTTTGTGGAGGTAAAATGCTAATTTGAATAGTATGTCAATTTCAGATAAGGGATATTACAGATGAAGTCATTCTCAGGCAGTGTATTTTTACCAAGTTGACATTCACAGGCTGATTTTGTCTCTGGTCTTGTCTTCTTTTTATCATGGAGTTTGCCATGCTCTCACAAATAGAGAATGAATTACAGTGTTTCTTCATCTATTCATAAATATTTAATCCGTTGTTTGCCATTTGACATTTTTCGTAACACTGTCAGAAGAGTTTTTCTCCATTCATTGAAGATACTCATCCCTTAATGCTACTACTTTCCCAACCCCATCAAAACCTCCAAAAAATCTGCATAATTTATGTGGTAAATGTAAAAGCGAAGTAAGAGCCATTAACACAATCATCATCATAGACACGAAATTCTCCTATCGTAATCCCATCTGCATCCTGTAGATCCTGTTGAATTCGTGTCTTGTATTCATCGTCTCATATATTCAACCCGTCTTGTGCGTATTCCTTCAAGTCATCTTCTTGTTCCCTATTGCTACAACACAACAGCTTGTCAGACCACGTTCCATTTTAATCACATCACACGATGTCGGCTATATTAACAAGGAGCAAAACTGAAAATTTTCGCTAAAAGCAACGAGAAATAAGGGTGATGATGTGATGACTCGTTTTTAGTTACTCGTGGAGGTGATGATGATGATGATTACATCAGAAGATGCGGAGATGCATGTTTCTATTAATTTCTCCATGTCTCTATGTGCGGGACTGAGGTAGGGAATTTCTTGTATTTTTTAAGTTCATTACCACTATAAAACATTCAAACGAGGATGGAGTGGGGTCGTGCAAGGAGAGAAATAGGTTTTTTTTATCACAAACTTACTCAATAAGTCATAATAATATGCAAGTGAGTGAGAGTTAATTACAGAAATGAAATAACTACACTTTGTCCTTCCCAGTACTACAATTCTTGAAATATATTTTACCTCTCCAGTTCTCATTGTGTTCGCTGAAGAACTCATCAGAAGGAAAACAAACGACATAAAAGACCCATTTCTTGGATTATGCATGAAGTTTAGAAAGAAGAAGTGGGGTTAAGAGCTTTTACAGCGTTTCACAATTCACAAAAGCTGGAGGCAAACTTTCTTGACATCTGCATACATTCCTTCCTACTTATGTAGGAAGGTAAGATTAGAGTTACTCATGTGGCAAATTGCTTTCCAAAGCGATTCCATTTACTACTTTAGTTCTGGTGACTTGATTACGTGTAATTTAAGTTTAAAATCGGGATAGCAAAACTGTGTGCGTAGGTTCTCTGTTGCCCTAACTCTGACTTGGCTGTGGCATGGGATTGCGAAGTAGAGAATATTATCAACTTCTAAAAGTGTTATTTCAGTTGTTGAATGCAAAGCATGTTCAAAACAAGTTCACATTGACAGAGAATAGAAGGATACGAAAAAGTCTATAATATCTAATTATATTGTACGGATCTATGTACATTTATTCATGCGATTTCATCTTTGTCTGTTCTGTAATATGTTAAGAGAACTTTCACGTAAAACCTGAAAAGACTAAATATACATAGCTGATAGAAGTAATTATATTTATTATGAAAATGGATTACTCCCATGTCGGAAATATTTTAAATAATAATTATATTTAAATTGTAAATCCCTGCGATATAACACAGCAAAGTTTAAGTCGATGACGATAAATACACTGACTGACTGATAATGAATAAAATAAGAAAGGGAGTTTTAATTTAATTCGATATTTTAGTTACAGATTGACGTACACAACATTCACAATTTCTAATTGCAAAACTAATTATGTCTTAAAAACTAAAAAGAATGAAACATCAAACAATCTTTAAAATAAAATTATTATTTGAAATATTTCCGACATTAAGAGGAACTTATATTTTATATAAAATAATGTCATGCTAATTTACATACTTACTTCAAGACTTCGAGTCATGTGTTAGTGTGAGTCTAATACCTACTCGTACAGTCAACAACAGAGAGCTGTTACTTGAGTATTACCTTTGTTTGTGTATCATTTTCCCACAGTTTCAACTTTCTATACTACTACCAGAACCGCTGAGTTTCCGTGATACTGATAATTCCAGCATGGCTCTAGTACTACATTAAATACAGTATTTTCTTTGAGATCAATTGAAGAGAAATTTCTTAAACACAAGTGTCATACAGAACACTTATCATTCAAGTGGAGCAATCTCTTATGAACTAAAGTCCTGTGTAAACACAAACTCTTTGAACCGTCTGCATAAGTACAATCACGCTCTAGAAAAACGAGTTGGGATTTCAACGAGCATGAGAAATAGTACAAGTCAAACAAGAACGGTTATTTAATATATTTTCAAGCCTTTGTTTCTAAATGAATGTATTCTCAATGACATGATTTCGAATCGAGTTTCTTTTAGTGTTGTATTCGCAAAAAACCCCTTTTGTACTTTTGTACGCCTCGTGTAGATTTCAATATTATTTAATACATATGAATAAGTACACAATCTTTCACAGGAAAAAGGTATGAGGGAAGAGGGATCACAGTGCAAAAATACTGCGAATGTACCTTGCCTGCGTACATCATTTTGTCATGATTTTTTTCTTCTTTAACAAAAGTGTTTGATTTCTAAAAGATGCAGTCCTTTGTAGTATTGAGAAAACAAACGAATGTTACGTAGGCGTCCACTCTAGTGTTTTAAGTGCTGAGAGCAAAAACGAGAATTAACAAATGAGGAAACCTAAATACACAACAATCCGTCTATTTTACTCTTAATTATTTAGCCTCTGTCATAAACACACAACACCCATCCTATAGAGCGACAGTAGTGGAGCGAAGCCATTTGCTTTTGTTTTCGTTTTCATTCCGTAATGAATGTGTATTGTATCAACGTAATGAGTTCCAAAAACTATGTGAGTGTACACTCCACTCCAGGCTTCCCACCTGAAGAGTTTGTTCGTCAAAATATTTCCATTATTCCCTGGAAATATTTCTGTTATTCGTGTGAACAGTTACAACATTCGGTACACACAATCTGCTAATGGGCATCATCTGCAAAGCACTCGGTCAAAATGAACAAATATAACTAGAAAGATTGCCGTTTGAGCTTTATTGAAAACCGTGCCGTCAAGGAAAACAACTCTATGTACACAGTGTGGATTGGAGAAAAATTTAGGTGCCACCCAAATGAGCATCATCACTGCTCATACTTTCATAATATCATAATATATTCCCTTTCCGCTAATATATAGATCTGACAATAACAAAAGAGATATATGTACATTGTACATACTCACGCTCATTTACATTTCAACCCTCGCATTTTTATGGGCATGTTCATTTTGCTCTTTCGAGCTGTCTGAATTTTCATAAGTCTTTTTTTACGGTTTACTAAAATACAATCGAGTTATTCCATCCGGGTTATAAGTCATCACCATCATGATCATCAACGACTTTAGGATAATTATCCTACAATATATTCATCTCAATAAGGCACACAAAATGTTCGTGAGTTGAAACATATAAATATGAGTTTTTTGCCGTAACATGGCAAATAACTATGTATAATCATCTATTTATTTACCTTCCGCACCGATGATGGTTGATGATCATTAGATTTGAACTGTGAAGAATGAACTTTGAGAGGGAATGCCACATGGTAAATCATAAAGGAACATAATATATTTTCAGTCAATTTTTGCTGTTTACTTTTCTCTTCTACACTAGTCTGGCATCCTTCTCCTTTTCTAGGGTTTGTCAAGTGTGTAATAGAAGAGGGTGATCATGACGGAGAAACGTATCGTTTCTTCCGCGCTATCTCGTCAGAAATCGCAAGTTGAAACGTAGTCACGTTGAAGCAAACTGTTCACGACTGTGTTTTATTAGGCGGTAATTGTACCCGTATGATTATTATGGACTGGTATATGGATATTTGTGCATGAATGAGCTTCAATATTGGTCGTTTCACTAAAAGTTTGCACGATCTTGCCAACTATTATACTCTTTCTCATGAAAATCAAGAAAATATGCCGTCATATTTATAGAGATTCATATATAATTGCATTTACCAGCGTGTATAAATATGGGACATAGTTTCCAAAAGTTGAATTATCGGTTGTGGTTGTGACACAGCATACCATATACAGATGAATAATAACAAGATATACGGTGGATATTCCTTCGATTGGTGCATTAAAAAGAACATTGCATTTTGTGTTTATGTCGATCATTCTTATGCAAAACACCATTCCACGTCTAAAATAGAATTACCAATAACAATAGAGCTTCTTTTTCACCGAAAAATCGTATAAATCCTGCTTCAATGAGGCTATAGAAAAAAGTTCAATGTATATAGTCGTAACTCTTACAATTAGATTGTCTTCAGAAATGTTTGTACGCTTGGAAAGGAAAATGCTGTTTGTAATATTGTAATCATAAAATGAATGTTGGCTAAAATTATATAGGTACATGTGCAGTTTCTAGCACATGTGAGGAGAATGAAAGAAGAGGAAATTGCATAAATTTTGTTTGCCCTTTAATCCTTCCATTTCACCTCATTCTACTCCTTAATATAATAAACGTACACTTAAACGTGGTCGTGATTCACGTACGTCTAGAAAGAGTCAAAAGTTTGAAAACCTGAACTTTATTTTTCCACTTGGGTTCTTGTGAACTAATAAAAGCTGCCAACTAAGCATTTCAAGTCATAACTTACAAGTTCATAATTACGGTGTATTGACAAGATACATTTTTAATTGACTCAAAGCTCATTTTTCTTTTCTTTTTTGTTTCAGAGAAAAAGCTAAACTACGCACAAAGCCAAGCTGGATTTGGAAACAAGGAAACACTCTCATTTAGTAAGTTCGCAAACCAAAAATTGAACTCGCTATGCAAAGAAACTCGAGCAATAATTAGCTTTAGGAAAACTTATTTGGGTAGATAACAATGTTACATTAGTAGCAGGATCCACATAATTTACGTAAAATGTCGTGTCAAGAGGAAAAATTTGTTTTCGTATCCCTGTTCACCGCTAAAAAGGAAACCGCGAGCCGAGGAAAATTCATAAAAAGGAAGTCAATTTAGGATTCCTACGTCAACAACTTAATACTATTCTCATAAAAGATAAAATTAGCAACTTTTATGACTTGAGGTTTTGTGGTAACTCTAGTGTCTACTCTTCTTAACTGCAAATTCGCCCAATTCCTCCTCGTGGTCACAGCTAATTCATCAAGATATATTTATTACGAAAGAAAGTGACACGTTTGACTTTTTTTTAAAGTGTGTTGATTTATACTGACCATTTGTGTCCTCTTGCAAAATTACTTGCAACAATTGCGAAAAGCAGAGCACACGGAAAAGTACTGATAATGATACCACATATTTCTCATGAATGCTTATAGCTTCATCTCTTAACGAGTAGATCACATTCATTCAGAATTTTCTTTTGAAAATCATGCTCACAATCAGTTAACTACCCATCTATCCTGTATCCCTATTGAAAAGAAGGCTAACAGGATTCATCGTCCCTGACTCTAAGAATTGATATCAGCCACCAAGCCATGAGAGCCCGACGGTCGCTGCTAGTCGAATAATTTTCATGTATAATATTTTCTAGTGAAGACAGAAAATGTTATGTATTATTAAGTAAAAAGGAAGAAAAGGCAAGAAAAACACGGTTGGGAGAGACGTACGTGCAGGTAAAATGTGCAAATAATCATCAACATTACATCCGTATCATCACATTACAAGCAACAAAGGCAGACATATAGAGCTGAGAACCATTCTGTTATAGGCATCAGTATCAAGTAAGTCCCAAGCAAAGTTGGTTATAAAGCTAATCCTATCATAATAAAAACCTCTGCCGACAAGTCAACTATTAGAGGAAGGTATACAGAACGATACTGGTTTTACATCTCTCTAAAAGAGAAGTCTCTAGCCAAACCAACCACTCTCTGTTCTGTACATTTAGTTAGTTGGGCAAAGCACAAGAGCTGATATTTTAGAACTACATTCATCCTCTTTCCGCTCTTTCCACCTAGTTGCGAAAAAAGGTGCAGCCAAAGTCACTCATCCACAGTCAGTCTTGATCTAGCTGTTGGCTGTGATACTGTGAGATAGAGCTCGTCTTAACAACATTTATATTTCACAAGTTACACAAAAAGACGAGAAAAGGAAAAATATTTTTTCGAGTCTTCACACTTTGCATGGTCTGGTCTGGTCATACTCAAACCAGCACAGCACCCGCACCTTCTGTTTCTCGGCTCGAGCTCCTAAGAAAGACAGGACGGCACCACGACCAACAAGGAAGTTCAAGTTCGTTCGTCCACTCCGTTATAATCCTAGCATTATCAAGTCATTATCATTACTCTTTTGTGAAATACGAAACAAGAAGTGAGTGAGTGAGGCAAGTAGTGGAGCGAATATATATATATATGTACACCTATCTCCTAATTCTCCTTCCTTCTCAAAGGCGAAGTTTTAAGCGATTCTAGAGTGTGCACACTACACATACCAACACCGCCAATAAACTACAAACCCTGAGTTTATTACTCGTTTTTTCTTCTGCTTTGTTGGTGGCTGAAATCTTCCGTGTTAATTACGCTGTCCATACAAATCAATCTGTGCATCAATCAGTCGGTGTTACGGCGATCTTATTGAGATAATGCACGCACACTCTTGGACTAAATAGGTAAACATTTACATCTTTTCATTCATGCACAACTTGGTACTCCTTTTTTTGTTGGTCACATCTGATCCTCGGCCTAGTTGCTTGAGGACGCAACAACTTTTTTTTGCTTATCTGATTTTGTAATGCTCCTCATTTAAGCGGAGGATTGACAAGGAATAACATTTTTTTAAGATTTTGATAAATAATATCTTTTACAAAGAGACACGCACAATCTGCACTGCCTTAAAGTAGTTGGTCGAAAACTATTTTTCAGAGAGTACGTGTGACAGCAATTTTGGAAATATTTTTTTCTGCTTTTATCATAGTGTGTCACTATAAAAAGAGTCAAAATGTTGGTGATTGATGATTAAGAAGACCTGTTTAGCTAGGGAGATGAGATTTTGCAAGTTGTAGACAAGAAATATAACGAATATTTTATGCAAGTCACCGATTCAACTCTGACTATACTACCTGTTTCATACAATTTTGCAAACTGTAAACTGTTAGTTAGCGACTTGATGACTGCATGCTGCCACGATTACTGACAAAATCACGTCTGTAAAATTAAATAATATGTGAGTGTTGAATGTAAATGTCAGCGTCCATCTTGTCTCCTGCCTGTGAGCTCATCATAAGAGACGTATATAGGATTAAAAATACATACATTATTGACATTGACAAAAGGAGAATTGGTGATGTTGACGATGAAAGGGGTAACTAGTTCATAGGCACATTACGTAGAATTTAATGTCTCTGGGGGGAAATACGAGGACTATGTGATACGATGTAAGGATTTTTTTGAAGATGTCATAATAACATTCTTTCAATGTATCGTTCAAAAAGTAAAGAATAGAAAAGGAAGCCGTGCCTTGTTAAGCACGTCAAAGGAGTACAAGTGAGTGCTCTTTACAGAACAAAGAAAAGATGGAAGGAGGAAGGGGGAAAGATTTTAAAAAATAAAATCATTCGTTTATAAATGAAAACAGCCACTGTTGCACACGTATTCAAGTAGTACACTTACTTTGTATTTTATGTGCTTTTGCAGAAAATTGGAGAGGAAGGAACAGAACGCGAAATCCTACGAGACAGATAGCGCATACGAGTGCATTCGCGTTTGTACATGTTAAAATTCTGTAAAGCCTACTTTCAAAAGCAATAAATCCAAAGGTGAAGTGTGCCAAGTGAAATAACTTCGCTCACTGCTCCAGCAAGTGAAAGAAAGGAAAAACGTTGGATGTTGGAGTGAGCAGTCGTTGTTCATTTGCTTTCTCTGCTGGAGAAAAGCCTCTTGTTCTCTTTAATTTCCAGATTTACCTTGGAAAATTGTGCACAAGTGTCTGTCCATCTATCTACCTCGACTCTCATGTGGGTTTATACTTCATAAGCTGGATTGAGCCTGAAGTAAGCTTCTCAAAGCTGGAGTTGAGTGCTGGAATCTCAATTTTTCCCTATTTGCTATAATGGTGAAATAATATCACGGCAAACACACAAGTTCGTATTACTTCTATAGTGGAAGGAAAATACGGCTTTACAAATGACTGTATCATTATAGGCTTCAAGTGGAGATTTCATTTTACTCTAAAGACAATTTGTAAACTTTCCTATATTCACTTTGTGCTTGTACGTGATTCCCAGTTTTGTGCTAGGAAGCAATAGTCTGCTTTTCCCCCGAATTAATGCTAGTCTAGTTGATTCCCTTCCGTATTTTCGAGTGGAAAAAGAAGCTTTCCAGATCCTGCATGTTCAATAACAGACGACGCCGCGTTCAACATACACAACGGGAACTTTCGGGTCAACAATACATGCAAGTAAACATCAAAAAATGATTTTCTGAGCATTGGTCTCTCGTGCTGTTGAAATGGTGAAAAGACGGATCGCTTAAAATAAATAATTCAGACTGACATATTCCCTACAGCGAGCTATTTACTTTTTGAATTTTCTGAAAAAGCACTACACTGCCGTGTTATATTGTTATTCCCCATTCCCTATTATTCCACAACTTTTCGCACAACCGTGCAAAACTAAGAGTACGGGAGAGGAAACCTTAGCGTGATACTTTTCTGAGATTGACTTTACAGTTGAAGATTATGAGAAGGAGATGAAAGTAAGAGGCATGATGGCGGCTAATAACAGTAGGCCAAATAACCGGCTTCCAGCATCGCAGAGCAATATCACATCCTTGTTCTCCAAGCTGCACGGAGCGTTTTCAGAAGCAATGGCTCCTCCAAAGCTGACAATCGATAAGCGCTCGCTAGAAAAAACTTGGAAGCTGATGGACAAAGTAGTGAAGCATTGTCAACATCCGAAAATGAACTTAAAGAATTCACCACCTTTCATTCTCGACATTCTCCCGGACACGTATCAACATCTTCGTTTGATTTACTCAAAATACGAGGATAAACTCCTCACTCTAAATAATAACGAATACTTCCGGCTATTTATTGAAAACCTCATGAACAAATGCAAACAAGCAATTAAGCTGTTCAAAGAGGGAAAAGAGAAAATGTTTGATGAAACTTCACACTACAGAAGAAACCTGACCAAATTGAGTCTCGTCTTTAGCCATATGCTCAGTGAACTGAAAGCTCTCTTTCCCAGTGGGGTGTTTGGCGGAGACCAGTTTCGTATTACTAAGGCTGACGCCGCGGACTTCTGGAGGAGCAACTTTGGCAACAGGTAAGTCTTGTTTTCACC
Organism: Sinodicranocentrus sp. ZH6; assembly: GCA_027743935.1. NCBI lineage: Eukaryota > Metazoa > Arthropoda > Collembola > Entomobryomorpha > Entomobryidae > Sinodicranocentrus > Sinodicranocentrus sp. ZH6. The sequence continues at coordinate 62,842 of JAHZNA010002104.1, forward strand.
CCTTTCTAACGTAGTTAAGATGATTTAATTTAATTAGTGCGTCAAGTGTCTATTATTAATGTCATTATATTTCTACGGAGTGGACGATGCCGTTCGTATTGATGTGGGTAGTCGAAATTGCATCGCCTGGTTCATGAACATAGCAGAAAATTGCGCTAATGCTATGGCCCTGCTCTCACATGTACACTTTTCTTGATCTAAAGTATGAAGTCGAAGTCGTTTTCATAATGATGGCAGAATAATTTCAGCCAGAATGCATAATTAAAAGTCATCTTGTATTGTTTTAAATACTCGTATAATGTTGGCACCTTTGTTTTTAATTAAAATGGGGAATAATTAATTCACATTACATTATGGAGATTGTTCAGTAGTTTGCGTGTTTTCTACAGAATTTCGTAATTAGAAAGAAGTACAAAAGTTTTTGAACTCCATGAAGCATTCATTATTAATATCTTGCTTAAGGGTTTGAGTAAATAAAACTAAGGGTTTCAAAAACAATACAAACTCGCGCGTAGTTTTCCGTGTGTATTAATTTGAAGGAAAGTATGGATGAGAAAAAACAATAGACATCTCATGCACAAAGTATTTTACAGAGCAACTATCCTACGTAATGTGGATGGCGAATGTGTTTTTGCATGAAAGTAGAACATCTGCATGGTTATGAGTAGGTATATATGACTTATACCCATGCAAGTTATCAGATCAGCTTCGACTAGATAGACGTTTTTGAGTGTGCATACAATGTTAGTAAAACTAGGAGTGCTAACTAACAACGAGTAAGCATTCATTTCATCCACAATAAACATTTTCCACGCGCTGGCAGAATACAATATGATGTGAAAAGTGTATGCACTTATGTTGTATTTATTACACTCTTTTCGGATTTTTACGGCTCAGAGGAAGTCGTGGTAAATTTCAAGGGGAAGTTGATTATAATAATACTGCTCAGCTTGTACTAGAGTCTGTGGCGTATAGTGTAGGCTGAAAAATGACAGTGGGAATATGGGATGTGAATGAGTACAGTGCTCCAGATTATATTTTGTGTGTGGGCGATCCGGCAATCAACTCAATTTAATTAGTGTGTGTAGTTTCCCCATCCTTTCATCTTTTGTTTAGCTGACTACCTGGGTTTTTTTAGCCTTTTATATTTCCCTTAATGAAATTTTAGTGAAACTTGATGGTTAATATGTGTAGTCTCTTTTCCAATTTAGCCAATCACATAATTACAAGTTATTTATAGCATATACCAACTTTGTAAACCACTCTGTTTGTATTAGAACTCGTAACTTGTCATGTGGTTTGGTTTTCGGAATGTGGTGTATCACGATCTGGTTGCATGAGAAAATGGATAAGGTTTAGTTTATGAATTTGAGAGAAATAAAAATTACTAGCAATTTATTGATATGAAAAAATACGACTATTTTCCCTTTTTTCTGATAAATCGAGCGTCTCTATATCTATATATTCTTATTCCATTTGTATTTTAGTCTTCGTAACATAAAATCTGTGGTAGTCGTAAAAAGTCACATAAATGGTATAGAATTTTCCCATTTCCGTCAATTCCAGCATCTTGTATTTGTATTTTTTATTAAAATTCTTAACGTTTATATTTAACTACTTCCTAAATGCGCTCGTCAATAATGCCTCAACTGTCGTAAACAAGCCACTGTAGTCTTATATGAGACTTATTTTTCAAAATATACTAACTAAATTCCATATATTTTACATAGGTTCATAAATTTTAGGATAGCCATGAGCTTCCAATTCTTGTCACAATAATCTTTTGAATATTGATCTGCCGGCAAACTCAAGTATTTCATTTTCTGATAACGAAAGATTTATTGTCTTTTCATAAGCATTATTTTTTGCTTCCTTCTCATCTCTCAGTTCCCTCGGATTGCATGTTGATCGTAGATACAATGTGTGATAAATTAAATTCTGCAGGCTTAGGGCCACGACTACGACTATATACCCTACTACAGAATAGTACTAACGATCTAACGCAACGGGAACAGCATGATTCGGTGCTTTTCATGCATGCATGCATGAATGAAACAGCAACTCATTCAAATCCAAATGAAGAAATATAAATTGTAGTCTCCGACCTCCGACGACGAGAGATAGGCCTAATATTGCAATATTGCAAACCTAAACTTTTGGCCATATTAGGCTAAGGATGCAAATAAACACGATCTCAGCGACCGTAGTGGTTCTTATAAAATAAATACAATTGTAAAAATGATATACACATATTATCCTTGCATTTTCAGAAGCATCACGTAGTTAGGAAAATTAGAATGGCATGTTGTTCACGTAAGCATTGCGATTGTAAGATTTTCTACCAAGTGGAACTCCTGTACAAAGAATCTTTTTAAATGCATACATTAGATGAAGCGAATGATAGACGGATGCTGGTTGAGAGCAAGAATTCATCCTATTATGATAATTGGACGGACATTAATATGATTGTTCACATTTGCATTTTCATTTGATGCGCTTCTTCATGCGATGTGATATGTGATATATGGTACATTTCTCAAAGAAGTGAAGCGAAAAGGAAAGAATTGCATATCCCCTTTTATTTATATATCATCAGTTTATGCTTATGCGTTTCAAACAAACAAGTGAAAAGTAAGTGCGTCAATAATGGCTAGCCACACTATATGCTTAACAGTTTGTACATGTATAAATCGCTATTATTACAATAGCATGGATCATTATTAACCGTGATAGAATCTTCAATTGTTCTTCAAAGTATTTTCCTCCCCATCTGTGAGACTGCTGTGCTACACATTACTTATGTAAGTGTAACAAATGGGCATTTGTAATTTTGATTTTCTCTTGTCTCGATCTTTTTTTTCTAAAATCTTATCTAAAATCCGTAACCAGAGTCTCCAAGTGTTTTCTTGAAGGGGAGAAGGGCGGACAAGAAAATATACTTTGGCGGAAGGATGAACTTTATTAAAGTACATTCTGTTATATGTATCCCTTCAGCATGTACACAGTATGAATGGACCATAATGCGTGGGCCATAATGTACTTATTGTTTATTAGCGTGTACTGCTTTCTTATAATATGGAATCTCCATCTGCAATATATTGCTATACTTCTATTTTCATTAAATGTCATGTGTCCACACTCTGCACACAAGAGACTGTGATCGTTACTGTCTTTCGTATCATATACGTCGGAGGTTTTTTTTGCTTCGTTTGTTATATCAATTAAAGTTTACCTTTAGGTATTTTGACTAGTTATATGTATATTCAATCATTGAGCTATTCATTGAGCCTTTTCCTTCGCTTTACTTCCAAGAAAAACAAACTTCATATGCTTGAACCACGTGATAAAAAGAATGAACAAGAAAAAAAGATTGGATTTACTAAAGATTATTTTCACTTCATGAAATAAGACCCTTGCAATTCTCATTTGTGGAATAGCATAACAGAATAATAAATCCATTAGTAAGTTATAAGCATATAGACAGAATATACTTTACTCAGAAATGCTTGTCCAGGAAGGAGAGCAATAAATGGGACTTCAGAAAATTGTACAAAAAATGCTTGTAGATATGTGTAGAGTAAGCTTTGTTCATCATAATCTGTAGCTGCATCCTTTCAGAGCTCGGTATCATTGATTACATTTTCGTGGACTTCTTTTTGTATTTTTCTTAGCTTCCTTTTTCTGTTTATGTCTCTCATTTCCTGTAGAAAAAAACACTCTGCGCGATATTCATTACAGTTGGCGAAAATGAAGAGTGTTCTTGTTTTCCCCATTTAGTTTTTGTATGCATTTACGTAATAAATTGATAAGGTGACATGACCGCAAGATAGTTGGAGTGCCAACGGAATCAGGAAAGAAAAGGATAATTCCTGACTAAAAATATCGTAGATATTTCATGGTTTATAGTAACACATAATCTTTCTTGGTAAACGTAAGACCTTCATTTAGTGGCATGGATGATATCCTGTAGTATAATGTATTGGGCGTGGCGAAATTTCCCGTACATTTTTCTCCCAGTCAGTTTCTGTTCTGCCTGCCAGTCTGAATGAATTCCAGCTTGGCAATAAATATATTGTGTCACACAACTGGAAAAGGCTTTCAACAGTGCATCTGTCCCATGTTGTTAAGACTTAGAATTGCCTTTCCCCCCACATATTTCCGAAAAAGAGCTGGATAAAACGTAGCCATATGGTATTTGATGATACTTTCATCTATGTCATTATTGATTTCTCAATAAGAGTCAAGTGAAAGTAGCAAAAAGTCTTGTTCTGACATGAATTCTGATGACCTATTTCTATCAAATAGCAAAGGATAGCATTTCTACTTTATGTAGTTGATTCTTCGTAACATTTGATTTCATGTATGTCAAGTGATCCTCTTGATGACGATGGCTTCAGTTATCCCAACATAAATCACACTCTCCCACATGATGACGATGCAAGATGGTTCAATGAAGAGAACCTCAAATTGCTTACGTATGCTTTGGCGTTTTTTTATTTTCATTATCAAATATGCGTGAATAAAAATGTCATTCCACACTTTTATCGTAGAGAAAAACCCGTGAGAGGCATGCTTGTGAAAGTGTATTCTGGGATGCTGTATCGCGTTTATGTGCCAATTGTCAATTTATATGCCTCAAAGTTATATTTGAACACTATACTTATAAAAGTAGCACTTATGTAAATAGATTTGGCATCTGACTCGGATATTTTTGGTAGCATATCCTTCCTGCTGCCAGCCTACGTCAATAGGGACTAGGGACATTGAATTTAGCGTGCATTTGCATTACGTGCATTAGCCCCTTGCTCATTTTTACATGACATTGAACCATTTTTATTTCTGTGTGGTGTCAGCGATTCAACAGGAGATATTACAAGAGTTGGAATGCCAAACATCTTTCGAACGGTCGTCGTCGTTCTATTATATCTATGTAACTCTTCCTTATCATTATCATGCACATATATGTGGACAGTTAGTTGATTAAAACGGATGTGTAGTTGCGCTGATCCACTGGATGCGTTCCAGTTTTCGCGTTTCAATGGAAAGAAGAAGAAAAAATGTGTCGATACTCTCGTTTTTTCTATTTCAGAACGACAGTTTCATGGAAGCATTTCCGACAGACTCTTAGTGCCGTACATCCTATCAGCACAGGGCTTGAAGCAATGGCTTTGAAGTCAACCATTGACCTGACCTGTAATGACTATATTTCTAATTTCGAATTTGATGTTTTCTCAAGGTTTGCTCCCATTTTTTTATATATCTTCCTTGCTACCGATTAAATGTACGAATGTATGTTCGTTGTAAAGAAAAACATACAAAATTTATAATCTCATACATCCACAGGCTTTTTCAACCGTGGTCCACTCTGCTTAGAAATTGGCAAATTTTAGCAGTAACTCATCCCGGATATGTAGCATTTTTAACGTATGACGAAGTGAAAGCTAGGCTACAAAAATACATTACTAAACCTGGGAGGTAAGTGCTATAAATCTATTGTTAAAATTTTAACGTGTAAAAATGACTTGAAATGTATCTTCTTTGCATGGATGACATATCTAATCTCCAATTCTAGCAACTTTTTTACCCAAAAAATGCTGTAAAAAAGTTGTATTATGGTTCCACTATATTTGGCAAATACACATTTACAGAACTTCACTTTGATTTTTATGTGAGGAAAGAGAGGTGTAATAAAAAGAAGTTTTATGATTGTGAACGATTTGTTTTGACAGTTACGTGTTTCGCCTGAGCTGTACCCGTTTAGGCCAATGGGCGATAGGATATGTGACAAGTGATGGGAACATTCTACAAACTATTCCACAAAACAAGTCTTTGTGCCAAGCCCTTCTTGACGGATACCGGGAAGGATTGTAAGTTGCCAAAAAATATCATCATCATTCTCATTCCCTATATCATTAATTTTAAATGATTCAGACTTATTTTGGATCCCATATAAAATGCTCACAGGCGTCTATATAAACCTCCGGTGAAAGATTGCATTTGTGATTTTACGTAATACATAGTAAGATTCTTTTATACCAATGATGATTAAAACTGAACTAGGGTTAAAAGTTTTGACTGAAACAGAGGCCAAATCCAATCACGTCACGAGTCACGCACGTTCGTAAATATCTGCTTGCTGAATTCCAATGAGTCTCTAAAACTTGAAGCGTCTTCCCTGATTTTAAATACCATGCATCTTCCATACGTACGTCATACTTGTTTGGTATACGTACAGAAAGATAGTCCAACTTCCAATTTTCGCTATCCTATGATGCTACTAACGTAGTCTAGCAGTCTTTTAAGATTTCACAAATTTTGCTATATTTTGCAACTCACTTTTCAGTCTACGTTTACATGTTTTACGACACCTTTTTTCATGGTGTGTCATTTATGAAGGTTATGCATATGTTTAAATTTGTGTTCTGTCTGTGTCAGTACAAGCAGCAAGTATAGACAACACAAAGATCTGGCGTAAAGCTCGATGCTTGGCCACAGTTTTTGGTCCCGTGGTGCTTTTAATGGTTCTTCATGAATTGAAATGTGTTGATTTCTCACGGTGTAACTTCATTAAAAATGAATGGGAATAATCCATTCATTTTTAGAATATATTCTGACATATTTTTCTGTTTTTTTGCAGCTATCTATTTCCAGATGGTCGCAATGTCAATCCGGATTTATCTTCAGCTGTTCAACTCACCCCAGAGGACCATGTTAGAGTGACTCAGGAGCAATATGAGCTCTACTGTGAGATGGGATCAACGTTCCAGTTATGTAAAATATGTGCCGAGAATGACAAAGACATTCGGATTGAGCCTTGCGGACATTTACTGTGCACACCTTGTCTTAACTCTTGGCAGGTTAGTAGCAAAGCAGTTCGATGAACAGTATACCGATAGAATATATAATTTATGCATAAATTCATTAGTAATGAAAAGATGCTAGCCTCCTAAATAAATTTCCCGGCTCACTTTTAGAGATATTTAAATTCCAATCCAAACTAAGCAAATGTTGCACTTTATGTTAGAATCACGCATAACTTTATTGAAAAATAGCAATACCCTTTTATCCTTTTCTTACGAAAAAGGTATGTAATTATCTATTTGAATTGTATTTGAAAGGAATCTGAGGGTCAGGGCTGCCCATTTTGCCGAGCGGAAATTAAAGGAACTGAGTCAATTGTTGTTGATCCTTTTGATCCTCGAAGGCAGCATAAAGCTGGATCCACAGGAAACCTAGTGGAACTGGATGAAGATGATGAGGTAGAGGAACAACATCAGCATCCTCAACCTCTCCAAAGTTCACCTCTTATTGCCTCGTCGTCTTGATGTCGTTGAACAATGTTTATGTATTTTGTGATGTTTTGATTGATTGTGATTTTTTGCTGTTTACTGGTGATGCCAATGATGGATTGCAATTTTTGAGAAATACATTTTCTCAACGTCATTGTTTCCATTTCGCTTTTTTGGTTTCTTTTTTATATGTCAACTGTATTAATTTTTTGTCACATTTGGGAACGTTTACTTAGTGAATTCGCTTATGATACTTGTATTATCCTCCACGTTTCACAAAATTACTAATAAGTTTACTTTGAACGATCAAAATTTGGTCTTGTGTATAGTTGCATGGGTTTTCGTAATTCGTTTATATCTGATTATCATGAAATTTGTGTGCATGCGATTAGGAAAGTTTGTTTTGTGTGTAAATGTCATGGGTGTTCTAAAAGAAGAAAAAACTTACTATGAAAGGAAAAGGAAATGAACATGGTCTAAAGAAGACGTAAGACTTTTATGGAAAATTCCAAGTGGAAAATCACATGAAACCATACAGACACCTGTGCTAGGAGGAAGTTATGTATCGTATATTTGTTGAAGGAAAAGGAAAATCGATAAGATATTAGTAGCTACAGAGAAACATTTATACGTACTGGTGCGATGTTTGATATGGTCAAAAGATGAAACAATCTGGAAAATTGCAGAACGGCATGAAAGGCGTTACGCTATGGTGGATACTAAAATTTTCCTCAATTCATACTTTCTCGCTCAAACATTCTGGCTTTGAAGATTTTTGCTTAAGCAAACTTATCCTCGTAGGCGTACCGTAGACTATCCGAGCTGAAAGAAGTTTACGTGCTGGGATTTTCCTAATGATATTTGTTTCCAAAATATGAAACGAGCGAAGTATCAAAGAAGCAGGCGGGGTTTGTGCAAATGATTTCTTGGAATTCAATACACAGTCTAAGTAGCACGTGAACCAGCAATAAATAAATAAATAAATAAATATAATGAACAACAGAGAGACGCACAAAATTCACCTTATGAAATGAGGATGTTAACTAACTAATGAGCTTTGGTATAATTTTGCTTTAAATTAATAATTCATATTTGTTGCTGGTTTGTATGTACATACACATGCCCGTTCCCAAATTTTTATTATTTTTTGCTTCCTTTCATCTTTGAAGTTAGATAATTCACAAAAATCAGCGGAGAGATAGCATATTTACATTTATGTCTTGAAGGAAACGTCTTCGAACAAATACAGATAGCGGCATCACAATGAAAGCGAAAAGATAACTAGTCAAACATTGCTTAAAAGAATTGCGATTTTGAGTTTTAGCGTTATAAAATGAATGAAGTAGAAGTGAAAAGGCTAAAATGCCAATTCTGCGCTCCTCCAGAGACAGTCTAGATGTTTGGGTAGGAGCTAATTTTCTCAAGGACTGAAACATCACCAGTGTAATCCCTGCCTGTGAGATTCTACTGGTGATAATTAAATGAACTGATTACTGAGCCTTTGATACCCACACAAAATATATATATATATGTATACCTCAATCACATTTTGTCGAATCTTTTGAACTTCTAGTGTTACATGAAATAGAGTTGATTGTGATTCGCATGTACATATATATAGAGATTTCCTATGCGTTAATAACTAGTAAGAATTATTATGATATTTATTGATGTGCCGAGTAAAAAAATAATTACCTAGATAGATGACACACATTTTGTTTCTTGTGATATTTGGTGTGTTAGATAATGTAGATAATATATAGCCATTTTAACTTTCCCTACGTTGTTCAGTTGTACAGTTTGAATGAGTGGAGGTGAAGTCTATGCTAAATAAGGATGATCGGATAAGGACGTATCCTGTCGTATAGTAGGGTTGTCTCAAATTGCATAAATATTTAGCTAACCATATTTCGTATAGACACTACGCTGCTGCTGGTGATTATAATTTTACCAACCCGAAATTTGTCTCACAGCATGGTAAACATAGATAACCAAACTCATAGCTTAGAGTATATGCTTAAAGTGTTTCGTCTTTGCTGGAAAATACAGTGGCTGCGATATTTTAAATAAGAGCATGTTTTGTGTAACGTGTAAGTTTAAATTTGTAAATTGATCGACACACTTCGATATTATACGATATCTGTATAAATTAGTTTTGAAAGATATTGAAGTTGAATAAAATTGATTTGCTTTTCATAATTCTATACAGACAAGCAATTTATGAGTTCGTTTTTGTGATTTTTTTGCGATTGTCAGTATCATTTGAGCGGAGTATCTAACATATTTTAATTCTTCTGGCTTCTTATTGCGTCATAAATGACGTGTGCTTTATTTAATGGCTTCTTTGTGTTTTGATAAAAGCTGTTAATTGTACGTATTTAAATGAGGTTGGAGTATCTTCAGTGGGTTACAATGTAAAATAATGTATTGAATGCAAAACTTCGACGTGAAAAGTTGATTTTGTTGTTGAGAAAGTCCAAAAATGCGTACATAATCTACAGGATATGGGCAACTGGAGTCACGTGAACAACTCATTGCAAGCCCTTGCCCTTTCTCCAAGGTCCGAAACTCCTGAGAGCCGAGTAAGAGTCCTACTTCTGACCTTTTAAACGATTTGAAACTGAATCATTTGCGAAAATATTAATGCCTATTTATTTGGGCGAGCGTGCCTAACACAATATTGATTTGGGCTTTAATGTGGCTTCCGCTTGACTGTTGGAACCGTACCTTTGAAGCTTTTTAATTCCTTTGTAATTTTATGGAATATGTAATAGTTTCAAATTGACTGGAGAACATTAAATTGAGTAGTTGGAACTAATATTATTTCTTTTGCTTTTACAAAAATTTTCAGGCTGACAGTCGGAGTCCTGGAACGACTCCAAGAGATTCGCCAAGGGTTTCGAGGAAAGTTCAGCATCAGCACGAGATAAATTTAAGATTAGGATTTCATCATAGACAGCATCATCATCATCAGATCAAGGCAGACATTCCGTTGCAACACATGTCAAATTTGACAAATGTGATGGACCTCTCATCGGATCATTTATTTTTCTTGGAAAACACAAGCAGAAGTGTGACCCCTGGTATTGCTAGTACTAGCACAAGTGGTATTGGAAGTAGTGGAAGTAGCAGTAGTGGAAGTGGAGGAACTGTAGCAATTGGAGCTGGTTCTCTACTAAATTCCAGTTTGTTATCTGCAGCCAGCTGCCAAATCAGTACTAATTCATCAACTCCAACGGTGGTAGGCATTCCTGTGATTCCCCCACCTCTTCCTCCAAGAAAGACTTCACCATCTAGAAAGCAAGGAGTGGCTAGAGCTGCTGTGAGTGGCTCCAACCACGAGAGTTCTCATTCCTCCAGGTAATATTACACATAATTTCAAGCTGTCTACCTGCCATGCCAAGCACGTTATAATTTTAACTAACGAGCCATGTTTTTCTTGGATATAGACCTGCAGATTCTGTCATTGCTGACCAGCAACAATCTGCAAACGATCCCTCGCCCATTACACATAATGGAAATGACCGAGTTCCACCAGCTATTCCAAATAAAAGTATTGAAAATTCTCCTAGAACCATTAATTCAGTTAAGGAGCATAATTAAGTGAATATGTTTGTTTCTTCATTGTAGATAATACAAATGAAAACGGATACGATGTTCCATCAACACGAAGTATTTCACAAACCCAAAATTCTTCCAGTACCACTAGCAATAGTAATCAAAATCACCACCATCCTCCCCCTATACCAGCCTCAAGCAATAAGTCGCATATTAGTGGCAGACCTGGCACAAACAAAGCACTCGAGTTGATCTATCAACAACAACAACAGCTTCGACATCAATCATGTCCAAGCGGAGGAAACTTTTTTCATCTTTCAACTCCAAAGTCATGTCCTACGTCCTCATCCGTCTCACCAAACTGCATCCAGCACACCCAATTGCCTTTGAACTCTTCAGTTTCTAAATCTTCCATTCACGGAAAAAGTATGCCAAATAGTTTAGCCTTAAGTAGTATATCCAGTTGTTGTGTAGTGTCCGCAGGGAACAAACAGTTTCTTCCAAGACATTCGCTACATCCCCAAGCTTCTGGGAAAACTCCGTCGTCCAGTTTTTCCACTCGGGTAATAGCAAATAAAAGCAGTAGTAGCTCATCCAGTAGCTCATCTTCATCAGCACTATCTTCCAGGAAGGGTCTAGGTCTAAATGACGTGGTGAAACTACCGCAATCTAGTTCCGGAGAAAGTAACTCACAGCAGAATAGAAGTAGTCTGCTGGGGATTTCCTTGCCATTCAAAGCATTCCCAATTTCAGCGAAAACCGGACAAAATAGTGAACCTGTCGAAGGACCTAATTACGAGAATACAAATATTGGACAAATTAATTTTCCTCCTGTGATAAACAAAGAGAGGAGACTACTCCCTGATTTAGCTGATGAGTCCCCAACTGCGCCATACGAAAATTTGAATATGGAGTACATTGGAGCATTGGCAGGAGAAGGCTTCCCGCAGGATTTGGTAATTAGGGCTTTAGGCATTTCCAGGAATGATGTTGATATGGCTAGAGATATTTTGACAGAGTTTGCTGGTAGTCGCTCTTGAAAATTACAGTAAATTAGGTAGTAAGCTATAATTTCATTTTTCCAGTTTGCAAATTACTGCATGCACTGTAGAGTTGTTTACAACGAAAATATTTGAACTGTGAATGACATAGTCAGTCATCTTATATAGCACCTGTGCACCTTATAACTTTTAGTAAGTGACCAAACTTTACTGACATATTTATAAATACATGAGCTTGCATCAGCCATTCGAAATATTTTTCGGTCGTATAAGCAGGTAGAGATACTCATATGGCGCAAATTCAGTATATAGCTGTATCTGTATGGTTATAACTTTTCTAAACAAACCTTGTCTACCCTTCCATTTTTGGAACCTTTACCGCAAACTCGAACAGAGCAACGATAATCTTTCTTAGACAAAGAGTAGTTATGTTTGTTGCGATTTGTTAAACCTGAAATTCTTGTAATAATGTGTAATCCATTTTTACTTGAATACTGAACGACTGATTAATGTGCACAATGTGCACCGTCTGGTGGCACAATTAGTGCACATCCTCACCTCTTACACCTGATAGTGGAATGAATGAAGTCTGTATGTAACTGTACGACTACTCTTCGAACTGTAAAAAGGAGACTGGTGTGAGAACAAAATATTTTCATCTAAATATAAGTACATTTGTGAAACAAAGAAAGTTATTATCTAACATAATCATTATAATAATGTAAATTATGAAAGTGACTGCTTCTCTGGTACAGTTGACAGTCTTGACGAGGTTCAACTAATTGTTAAAAATGTTAAATACCAAAAGGCTTTATATTTTATCATTAATGAGATATGCACAAACTTGTTGTGTTTGTCGCAGCCAACAATGAGTACACTTCATGCTACAGACTTTTATTATATGCAAATTTGTAAGTTGTCTAGTTTCCTTTGCTGGATATAAAATCATATGTATGATTGTAAAAATCACTACAGTATGTGTGTAGTTTTATCAATGCCATTACCAGGATTAACATTTAACCGTAAACTAAGAGCTAGTCAAGGATCATTATTTGATAAGTTTTAGAACTAGTCATGAAAAGTTCGTGGTTTACTGGTACTATTGTAGGTAATAATATCATTTGGAATAATTCAATGGAAGCTCTGAAAAGTCGCAACTTTATTAGTTTTGGATGACTAAATACTACAGAATATTCTTTGTGATATATTATAATTTATAATCGTAACTATTTTGAATGTTTCGTATTATTTGGTTTTAATATTCCGTTTTAGTATCGAAATCACAACGATGAGATACAAACCGCTGAAAACTGTGTAAATGAACTAATTATAATAAAAAAATAAAGGCTCGTTCAATTTTAAAAATTGATGCATACAAATGTATAAAACGCAATGATTTATTTACGTAGTTGAAAAACGAAAGACGTCCCTCATAAGTTGACATAACTATAACCAAATGATTCATATTGATAGTAGTTCAATGCTTAGGATAATTGGTGCATTGCTATACTAGACATACTTATGTAATGAGGTGATAGGGGAAGGCAAGAAAGTGGTGAAAGTCAGAGAAAGAAAGTAGGCACATAAGAAACGTATTGTTTTTTAAGGATACCATATTACTTTATTCTTTGTGTCATCGCTCGAAGTGCAGAATAGATTCGATACGGTAACAATAATTTAATTATAATTAATATACTTTTAATAATTTAATATGAATAATGTTGGAAAGTTAAAAGTTCTATATTATGGCATAATTGCTAATTTCTAAATAATTTATTTTACGATTCCATTCAGCATAGCGCACATTTATTCCAGGTGAAGTCTAAAATACAATCATGAAAAAAGAATGGTCTTATATATTGCTATTTACCACATTATCTGCTTGTAATACACATCGTATATATTGTTGTTGCTCATATGTACTGTTCGTGTACGATTGATTTTACGATATAGTGAACTACACGCAAAAATATTACATTGCTCAAACATCAAATTCTGAGAAATGAGTAACCACAATCAATACAATTTTGCAGTACAGAAAACAAATGTCATTTTCACTCAGGACAGTACAAACAGGTAATGTTTCATAAAGTCATGCATACCTTTTTTCGCCGTCCTTACATTCCATAAACATCATTTACAGCACATAAATACGTAGACAATCATAATACACACGAGGGAAAAAGCAAAGGATCGAGGGATGTAGAGGTAATACCCAAATCTAGGGGAAAATAATTGTTGCAATGAAAAACTCGCACACTTTTTTCACAATCAGAAATATATGGAACGCAATTAATCGAAAGTTGGCGTGCAAGACACATTCCAGTTTAAACTAGCTACATTATGTGATTTAGTGTGAGGTTTTGAATGTCCTGGATAATTTTTGCTGAACAGTATTAGACAACAAAGCTAATATTCTGTACTGCTTGTTTAGTATTCTGTTGTGTAACAGATGCTAGTAAAAGCTGTTAATGGTATATTGATCGTATCTCAGAACTGCTTTGAAACTACTCTACATTCCTGTGCAGATGGAGAAAGTGAAGATTAGTAAGGTACATTTTTTAAACAGTTATTTTTAACTGGTAAGTTTTGATCAGAAAATGGTTACATTTGATTTACATCAATTGTTATTATTGCAATAAACATAAACAGAGGAACCGCTATTAAAGATGATTTCAAACACGCTCATCATCATCCCAACAATATTTGTTATTTATAACCCATCTTTCACACCACATCGCATACAAAATTAGGTATGTCAGGATCATTCCTTTAAATACATTCACTTATAGCGCATCCTTCAGTTTAAATTAATTTACGTCTAATTCAGCCAAATCCCAACCAGAATAGAGCCACTGATCAAATGTGTCGACTTTCTCTTTGCATTAGCTTCCCTTTGAATTAGCCTTACTCTAGAGTACATTACTTGCTTTGAAATACACTTGTGTAAGTAACCTATTGAAATTTCATGAATGTACAGATACAAGTCTACAACGTTTAAATCCACTTTTTTGAGAGGTTTCAATTAACATTTTCCAACAAGGAGAGGTTATTAGGTGTGATGTTAGATTGGATGAAATGCCGAATTTCCCCACAAAGATTTTCATCATAGCCAATAGCTGTGTGTTTCTTAGAGTTTCAAATGTAATTTTGAAATTTGAAAAGTCATCCAATCCTTTGAATGTTCAATACTACGATCTATACTCTATACGAATTTTTTTTATCGAATGGTAAACGTATAAAGAATAATAATATGGCAGATTGATGATTGACTAAATCACATACATATTATATATATTCTTGTATATCGACACGAATTGGAATGCACCTAAATTAGATGAACAATATATAAATGTATTTTCTGCTGTTTCAACATTTGGAAAACTAAGAATGTCTTCAAACTCACTATATTATTTTACGACGACGCAGTGGTCTCCTTCAGTTGTTTCTTGTTCTCTTGAGAAAATCAAAATAATTTGCTTGATCCTTTGATTGTGAGTAAATAAAAAGTAAACGAATAAAGTACCCATTTTCATAAGACATTATCAAACATATCAAAACATTAACAAACTTTACCCTCCAAATCTAAATAAAGAGTACAGCCGAAAACCATTTAACTAATAATTGTTTTGAAATGTTTTTTTCTTACATTGATTCCCTCCATTAATCATAACTAATATGCTTTAAATCATACTTTAAATTTAAATAAAGTAGCAAAAAAACCGTCTACGAAATAAACTGCAATTTACAGAGTATTCAATCAATTGGAAGCGTCTTTCGGGTCTTTCAAAGTTTTCCTAACAAGATGTCCTTTGAAATGGGCTTGAATCTTTGTTGCTGCTTTGTTAACTTCTGGGTCATTTAAATCAGGCATATCATCCTCTTCGTCAGCTGGCTTCTGTAAAAAATAAACAGGAAGAAGCACCCCCATTAAAAGCACTCCATTCTTTAACACAAAAACGTATTTGCTTGTGGCGGCGGGAAGCTCAAAATGGTAAAAAATTCTTTAATTTTTAGCTTTTCCCTACATTTTCAGCACTGCTTCAACTTTTAGAGAAGAAAAGGCTACATGATTTCGCCTATTGTTATTCCCTTCCTGAAGCTGAGCTACTACTCTACTTCAACTTCAATGAACACAAATGGGTATGCAAAGAACGCGTAGAATTTACTTACAGATGTGCCCTTATAAATCTAAAAAGACTCGTCTTTTTATGCTCATGTCGATGTAAAACTTTTTTCGTTACTTTCTTTCCTTCCTTTTCTCTCCGCATTCTAACTATTATTGTTCTTTGGCTGTTTTGTTTTATTATTTAAATAGAAAACTTTTTTTCTTCATTTGGAGCTGGGGGTGGGGAAGAGTAAAAAGGAAAGTTAAATTGTACGACTGTTGTTCATAATCAAGTTGAAAAGTGCTTCGTCGTGTTGTTATCACGTCATCATACTAGATTGGTTTCTTCGTTGAATAGAGGTTTGCAAGGCACACGGGCGCCGGCCTTATTAGCCTTCGTCGGTTCTTATTTTAGCTGTGCGAACTGGAGAGTGAAAGTGGGAAGGCTATAGCTTGAAACTTTAACAACTTTATTTGTTGTCAAAAGATGTCCTATATAAATTTTGCATTATGTATTCAAACTTGGGTTTTACAGCACAGCTATGAGAATATTGTTTTGGAAAAAGTTTACAATTGGAATAAATTATGTGGATGAATGAAACGTTCTTATGATGCAGTTACCGTCACAAATGGAAAGTGAATATTTTAAGTAGAAGTTAAAAAAGGGTGACTAGGGGAAAATTGTTTACTTGACAAGAAAGCTGTTTTGTGAGAAGATTTTTACAGCTTCATATAATATGATACAGGTTTTATTGTTTGCAACTTGCAAACCAGATGAAAAATGGACAAGTGTAACAAGACAATTTTAAAACGAATTACTCATTCTCTGCTTTTACTTTTCTAGCTTTCTCTTCTTCTTTTTCGGGTTAAAGTGTATGTGTGCTTTGTAGCTACATAAGAAAATGCCATAAAGAACCGTTGTAAATTCATATTTGGTGAATATGCACAGTTAGCTTAGAAAGTAATATAATGAATCAAACTTTTTATGCTTGAGCAGATTTAGACGCGACAATGGATGGTACTCACGACGTTTAATGGGACATCCACTGCCTTAAAGTGGATGTCACTTGACAATAAAATTATTGACAGAAATAACTCGAGTACGCCGATGAACACTATCGCTCCTTTTGAATAGTCATCGAGAAGGCCGAAGTACATGCAGATATAGATAAGATATTAGTCATGTTAAAATTTGGAATATAGTTCATGGTTAAATTGCGATTGGCGCATTTATGAAGTTAGTAGATTGAAAGCAGTGGCTATATATGCTCCATTTTGGTGTATTCCAATCTCTACCTTTTCATTTTTTCTCTTTCTGTGCACCCACCTCTTCAGTGGTCTTCATCTTCTGTAGCTCATCGCTAAGCTCAACCTCTTTCTTCTTCTCCGCTTCCCTTCTTGCCTTGTGTCCTCTGAAGGATGCTTGAATTTTAGTTGCGGCAACGCCGACCTCTGCAAATACCGAAAAAATACATACATTTCAGAGAAATAGGATATTGATAAGGCTTAAGACTACACAAGGGTAGAAACACAATGGCAATTTTTGCATAAATCTTGTTTGCCATTCGCTAACAAAGACTCGAGAAGACATTAGTTTGATGAAAGTAAAGCACTTGAAAGTTTTAACTAGAAAATGTAGTCCTGCTTTAAAGCAGGATAATGATACTTGAGAAGACCTCCTTTGGTTTACATGAAAATTATGTAGCTTTGCCCTCTGGTTTATGTACCTTACTAAAAGGTTCTTACAGTAAATGGCTTTTTTCATAATTATGCATTATAACGAACAATTTACTAGATTTTCTACATGATAGAGCAAACAGAGAAATTACATTATTATCTCCAATTATTTTTCCTACCCGATTCAAGTGTAAAGAAGCACACATGCACTTAAGATATGATCAATAGGAGGAAATAGAGTGTTTTAAATTGTAATAATGACGAAATGACTGAGTAATACAAGGTATTTATTTACATTAACATGGTATTTTTTCTGTCGGCTGGTGGCACAATAGTAGAAAATTGTACGTTTTATAGTGCACACTACCATTATAAAAAGAACATGTAAAAGTTGTAAAAGTAAAATGCACACATGGTATCACGGAAACTTTTATTTGCAACTGAAACTTCTGTACACACGAAGCAACTCCCAAGCAAAAACTTGAATAGGCATTCATCGGAAAGAACAAAGACAGCCTAAGTGTACTCAACTGACACAGTTGATCCACAAGAGCAATAGCATTCATTTTGCTTAAAGTAAGCATCAAATTCAGTTTAAGCCTGAGCTAAAAAGTAATATTTAGACAACTTTTGGATTTTGTTGGTAGTGAACCCTATACAAGTACACAGTAGTATACTGCTAGTTATAGTTTTGAGTTTGAGTAGACTCACATATTTCAGCTGTTTTGCATTCTTCACCTCCGGAAAAGGTTAGTGAAGCAATCGCCCTTTTCAGCCTTGTCTATATACCATTCGCAAAATACCCTCAAAGGCATATATGCCTCACAGAAGATGTGACGCAAGCAGGTCAAACGCACTACTAGCTTTACAAAGCTGACGACCATATACACACACGCCGCAGAGAACAGATACACAGTTTAAACGAGTTAGTTGAGCTTCTAGTGAAAGTGAAATGGAAAGATGTATGACTAGAGAGAAACCCTTTTCCAAACAAGATTGATTAATGATCAAGGCTCTTGAGTGGATTGGGACAGGAATTTTGTACTACGGGAAATGTCCTGAATATAAAAGACTAACTCAGTTCCCATCTGTGTGTGACCATCCATGCATGATTTTCATGCATTTCATAAAAAAATATACCATCCTTGACATATGGCCATATCATGATCATTTTTTCCCCTTTTGACAAAGTATTATATCCCTTATGAATAGAATATCCTTTTGTGCCTACAAAAAAGTCCCGTTTTCCATTTTCATGACTCGATAGCAAACCACCTGCATGTAAGTGAGTAAAAAACGAGCTGAAAATTTCTTTTTTACTCAGTCCAATCAAACCTTTGACGTACGACAATGTTTCCTTTTAATGTTCCAAAAGCGGACAAAAGTAAGTTGGGGAAAGCTAAAAATACCTTTCATTTCGTAACCCCAACGCAACTATACTAAATTGTCATTGTACGAAGAAAGGTGTTTACAATTGTACCACATCATGTCTAATTATTACGACCTTCAAAAAGCGATGTTATAACTGAGTCGCCAAATTGATCAGATATGGAACCTGTCTGCGGACAGTGAAAAACATGACTCGACGCAAAATGTCCATAAGAAAATCAAGAACTCTTAACGAACAAACAAGTCCTGAGCTTGGAGCGCTCTTATTAAAAACGCAGACATTACTCTTCACTTAAGTCTTGTCACGTTTCTTTACGTTTGTAGACAAGGACTAGAATTTTGGTGTAGACTGTAGATTAACAATATCCAACATTTTCACTGTTTCTTTTTTTCCCCTTCATCAACGGATTTATTCCATTCTTTTTATATATTTCGGATTTCCATTCACGTTGAATATAATGCAATTTAGTTCCGTGAATCACCTCCTACATTGTTCCTCCTCGGGACTTTGTGCACAAAATACTTTCCCATGATTTTTTTTCATAGCTAACGGTGTATAGGTTTTTATATATAATCCATGGGATATGGGTATTCATATTGGATCTACGGAATGCACGCATGCATGAATACTAATGATAACGGCTCCAATTTTTTCCTAATGTTCCACACGTCCTTCTCAAACAATAATTGAAAAATCTACTTTATTTCTATTTTGTTGCCAGATCTGAAAATGAAAATGTCATTTCTGAAGTTCTAAACGTTATGAAGAAATCTAGACAGCAATATAACCGTTTTCTCATTCTTTCCCTTCAATGTGGGCAGACTGTGGGGTAATGACTTTGTTTCATTTTGTCCTAGGTGTAGATTATCCATTTGGAGTGGTGTGCATGCTTTAGAAATCATTAGGAATTCATAAATGTGCTTCTCACATTCATCTCCCTTGAGAAATATTCCCTTGTCTCGTGGATAAAAAGGCGTGGCGAGGTAAGCCATACACTTTTTTTTAGATTGTTTCATTGTGTGAAAATTTCTCTCTTTAATGGAACTTTCTCCGAAAGCGGTTGTTCTGTTAGACAAAGGATATTATTTTGGCGAACAAATGATTTGAGCCTTTCGTTGACAAGGACAAAGCTTGCATAAGTTACAAGGAAAATCACCTTTCTTGTTTCTTTTTTGTTACTCGTATAAAGTAAAGTAATATTATAATCCTTTGAGCCAAAGAAAAAAATATCATGCTTGATGCCTTTGTAAATGTGCCTAGAGCAGGAGTAAAGTGAAAGGGGTAATTTATGAATCCATTAAGCTGTATACACATTTCCCCAAGTTTACAGGGAAAGTAAGGGGAAGAGGGAAGTTATCACAAAAAGCTAAGCATACATAGCAATGCAAAATATGTAATGCTCTCTCAATTCTGTTGAATGTTTCTGTTGTTTTCCTCCTCACTGGTGAAAGTCTATACAGTGTAATGCTTTTCCTCAGAGAGTGGAATAACCAACCGTACCCGAAGACTTTTCCTCTTGATTGTTGGTTTAAGCAGAAATGGATTGATGGGCGGGTTTGCCTAATGCTTTTGTGGAATATCGTACTAGGCGCAAAAATCTTTTCCTTTCTTCTCCTCCACCATCTCGTATACAACACTAGTGTTGAATAGTTACATGACGTTTGTACGCTTCATGCTTGACGCTTTCATCTTTATATAATCATTGTCGTAACATTTCCGTGCAAAGCTATTAACCTAACAGCAATGCTCAATGTTCGTTTCAGATTCAGCATGAGTTAGCACGCAACTCAACATCCAAAGCTCTAGCGTATGTACACAAATTCGTATTGTTTAACAGCAAGTAATCCCAAGAAATCTTGTGTACATTTGCATGTAAATATAGCGGGCGTGTGTGCTATATGGCACTATAACTTTTATTCTCTTTGAAACCTGCCTCCCCGTCCTCCTTCCAAGGTAGATTACTTGTGATCAGCTATTCCGATCTACACATAAATCAAATGGAAGGAGGTGAATTGCAGGCGAAAATCATGGCTTTCCTCTATTCAAATTGCTACTTTAAATTGAGATGTGAATCAAATGGGATCAAGTCAAGTGGCAACCCATGTATGGTACGAGAGTTATTGAAAATCATAAAATCATTCGTGTTCTTCTCCCCTAAAATAAACGTCAAGAGGGATATGCGTTTTGAGATATTGTCGGAATAACAAGCATCTTTATTTTTTTACCTGGATCGTTCAGGTCAATGTCAATGACTTCCTCTCCTTCCGCCATTTTCACTACTTTTCCTAGTACCTTTCTAGCGTTATGGCCCCGAAATGCGGCTTGAATCCGAGTTGCTGCCTTCTCCAAGTCCGGATCTTCAAGGTTTAAATCACAAACGTTCTCCGCTGCAATATCATTTAAAAAAGAAAATACATCACGTGAGTGCTGGAATGATAGGGGAAAGAGGAAAAATGAGCTGAAAAAATCTAGATCGATACAGAATGACAGCATCCACATTCGAGAATCAATAAGAGTAGAGAACACTCTCTACTCGTATTATTAATAGCAAGGAGTATACTGCTTATACGGGATTTTCGTTGATAACTCGACGTCAGCGAGCTTAAGGTTAAGTTAAATCATATTTCATGTTATTCCTTCTGGCTCGTAGTATCTTCTTATGAAAATCCGATTTTCTGTACCCCTTCCTAAGTACAACCCAATATCTACTTTATAGTTTTACAAGTATGAGTGGATGCTTGAAGCAAATGTGGAGCGGAAATGTATCCCATTTTTCAAAATGGATCAGACTAGATATTACAGCAATACTCGACGTAGGTAATGAATCAACCAGAATGCGGGCTACGGTTGCAAAAAATCCAATATAAATAAGCCATTTTGTGTTTGGAATGGCTGCAGGTGGTGGTTCTTCGTAAGCTTAAAATTTCATTTTGTCGATCCTATCACACCGGATCAGTGAACAAATACAGCGTGAATGTCTGATATTAGCATATAGACACGTTCTCCATGCCTTGCATCACCGGTTTTTAAAATTTGCTTTGTAAAAGTATTGATGGATTTACAACCTAAAGAAATTCCAGCCAAACGAATATCATTGGCTGAGTGGACATTATTTTTAATGAACGAGGTGGCAACTACTCTGTCCTGGAGTAGGGGTAGGGGTAGGAGCAGACTAGTAATTACGTGGCAAAAGTTGCTTACCTTATGTATCCTGACATTTAAGGTTAGACGGTAGATCCTTAGATAACAATGGAATATTTCATAGGCGGAATATTTAACCCCAGCCGTGAAAATCCAATGTAATTGATTGCTGTAGATTAATAGTCAGTTGCACTGCCATTTGAGAAAATTCCAACATAAATCCCCTTACAATGCCCAACTACTAGACTGCTATACTCTTTTATGGAGTTTCATATCTCACGTAAGTTCCTTTGAACTTTGTTCCAATTGTATTTTTCCGTGCTCCAATCCCGTCCTTGTAAAACGGTTTAATTAGCAGAGAAATCCGTTATTTCAATTTAGCACTACATGCGTCTTCCATGTAGGAAAAATCAATCCTGCTGTTCTTGTTAGCTTAAGGCGGGTTGGATATATAGCGGTTGTACTTCGTCCTTTACTCAGTGAAACCAACAGAATCAAATTTGGAGAGAGGGAACGATAAAGGCGGACCACCAAGAGGATTCTATTCCCTGAATTGGTCCTTTTGTTTAGGGAACTTTGCTAGAAAACTCTCTGACGCAAAAGGATGGTTTGGTAAAATTCTTAAGATTCCGCTTTTGTGCATTGAGCCCATGAGCTCTCTTGCTGTGATATAATACTCCTTGTGAGCATTTTCTTTCTCTTTCTAAATATATGTATATTACATAATCACAACAGGGAAAAAGACTATATTAGCATAAAGACGTCTATAGTCTAGCTCTACCCTCTTTTTAAAACTCACATTCCTATCACATGGATAATATAAGAATACTTAGAATGTAAGAGATATCGTTCTGGTGAGGTATGTCAATATTTAAGGTAGTTTGCAGCTCGTGCCAATTTCATTCCTCAAGTTAATCAGGTGAAAGCAGGAGAAAACGAGTTGTTGGGGAAAATATGGAGCAGAAGTAATGAAATTGGCACGAGGTTAAAAGTGCCTGATATGCAAAAATGCAAATGTATAGTGTACAATGAAACTCACTCTCTTTGAAGGAATTCTATAATCATTGGAATGCGACTCAATGGAGAGGATATTTCTAATTTGCAGCCCTTTCTCTCCTCCACTTCCATCCCACCGATATTAATGTACTTTGACGAGAGAGTGAAAACAACATGGGATGAAGTACATCAGTAGGAAACATAGTTGTAGCAATTGTAAGTCTACATGAGAGTGATTTACATTTGCAAACCATGTCCCTGAATAATTATTCCATTTCAAGAAAACCTTATGGAGTGCAGTTACTACTTGAAAATATTATCCTCGGTGGAAAACTTTTTGAATGTGGGCTTTCCTCTTTTCCTGTCTTATGAAATGGAAAAGGTATTTAAAATCAAAAATGGCATAATTGTCTACTTGAGACGAATTTTTGTAAGGACTTTCCCAGAAAATACAATAACAGGAAAATTACTTTCTCTGCCAAGGAGCTTTAGAGTCGGAGGACAAAAGTGGATTCGAAACAGCAGAGATTTTAAATGAAAACGAGAGAAAATGAGATTCAATCTTTTCCCATTCACATGCCCTCTACTCCCTCTTCTAATTTTAATACGGATAGAAGCATTCAAGAGTTGAGAGAGAATAGCTCTATTTACTCAAGATCGGTTTCGGTTTTTTACTGCTTTCTCAAGTGAACAATCGTCTAGCGAGAAAAGAATACATGATTCTGGAATTTTATCCGTAGTGCCAAGACCTTAAGAAAGTATAGGGAGCGTTTTAAAAGGGCAAGGTAATATATATATATTCAAGCTTTCAGTGTCGTTGTTTCAGCTTCTTGTTAGTTTTTTCATGCCTATTCTTCGTACTCGGAATGAAAATAAGCTTCTCTTATTACCACCATAATAATCATTCTACCAGTTTGCCAACTTTTATTTTACGTATAAAATTATTATTTTTCTCTCGTATGTTCCATCCAACCTTCTGCACTCCAGAGTCTTACACTAGACACACCATTTTGTCGCGTATTCCTTACAGCAGAAAAATGTGACCTTACTTTAGAAATGTAGTTGATGACGACAATGATAGTCTAATTGCTTTTTATTCTTGTAAAAAGACTCGACACAGCCATATGTAATCATCTGAAAGGGTAGGGAAACTTGATAAGGAAAAATGTGATACGGTCACTCTCTCCCTGAGTAACAAGGAACTTTACGACCAGGTAATAATAAACGTAATAAACGATAATATTGTCTTAATAGGCTACTCAAGCGTGACCTTGTATTCGAAACTATTTTCTTTTGTGGTACATCCCACCCTGAAACTCTTCATTCTATTCCTCTCCTCGCCCAACTCAACTTTTTCCACTGCTAATTTAATAGAAATCAAAAGAGCATCAAAACTATTAATTAAATGAGAAAGGGGAGAATTGAGCATTCATTTCATGCTCTCCCACTTTCATCGCTTTCTCCATTTCCCCATGTATGAAATCTATTGGCTGACTATTACATTACATGAGTGGAAAAAAGGTAGTATTTCTCACGGTCCAATTTCTAAACCAACATTGTGTCAGAACAAGAATGTATTTTTAGAGGTTGCATATATAATCCATTTGAAAAATACAGGCTTAGCAAATTACATGCAAAGGGAGAGACGATAACGGATTCACTCACTCTTTTCCCCATTTTCATAGTCATTAAAATCATCACAAATATCACACTTGAGTATGCTCCCCAAATATATCACCACCAACTCTGCTCTCCCAGTTAGAATCATTATCATTGCTATGATTATTATTTTCTTGGCATCTATGGTCATTTCACTATTATTAGATTGCCGCTCAACAACCATCTACGGGAATACGTCCTCACTCTTGTGTCATCGACGGAAATGAATCCTTTCATTCAAGTGGATTATACTTCGTTTTTTTCTTATTAAACCCCTTATGTACATTTCTCCAAGTGGAAGTGGAAACACGACAGAATACATATTGCTTTATAGTATCCCCTACTGCTGCTGTTGTCATTACCATTGTTATTACCAGTGATAAGCTGCCATGTCCCCGTGCTATTATAGGGACAGTACCTATTTTACGACGGCTATCCCAATTCCTGCATATACCCTGCTGGGTTTTACACAGTGAGAATATGTATGGCAGCTGGATATTGCGATGATGATAATGATGTTTGCGATATTGCTCACTCATTAGATTCCCTGCGAGGATGGTTCTTACAACCCATCTTATAATTTTTAACAAGGAAGCTTTCTACACATTTCCGAAAATTAACTCCAGTTGCCAACTTGTATTTCATGGTTTTTTTTACAATGCTTCCATTTTCCTCTTCTCTTATATCTGCCCTTCTATCCTAATGTATTCCTTTTTTCTCTTCAGTTTTATGAGCCCTGTTTGCATTAACGAGTTTATCGCTTCCTTACTTACAATTTTGCTTCGGAACACACATCCAGTACACAAAAAGCTCAACAGCTCACTCGGACTTTTCCTCCTTTTTGTACTGTTGAGGTTTTAGGCACTAATTTCATTACCATAACATTACCTCTTATTACTTTCAAGAGTTGAACATATATACGTATATACACTTGGTCGTTATTACATTGGAAAAGTGTGCTTCAACGATCCTTATAGCTTTTGGTGTACATGCGTGCACACTTTTATTTCCCTCAATTTTCGGCCAAAGTTTGCCACAGCTGGTGTACGTGGATGTGTGTGGTGAGTAACGTTATTCTTTGCTTTCTTTTCTCTCCTTCAATCCCTTTTACTGAGGACAAGGGAAAAAGTATTGAAAGAATGCTTCTAACTTGGCTATTGCTATTGCAAGTTTACAACATGTACAAACTCTGGGGGGATTGAGAAACGAACATAAAAAATGTTATCAACTCTCTCCTATCATGGTGAGGAAACAAGCAGGTCAAAATAATAATGATAGCGTCGACGTCCACGATGCTATTAGCTGTTAAGCCATATGCATGTAAAAATTGGATAGGGAACGCCCCTTCATTTCACACAATGTTTTTTCTCTACCACAATGTTACTTACACTTCTCAACTTGTTTTCTTCCTTTCCACCTTCAAGAACAAGAACAACAGTGGAAATTGAGCGAGACTTGGAGTTAATAATGTTTACCTAGTAGCGAGCCAAGTATTGAGCTCTATCTCTCTCGCTTTTGTTGTGCAAGTGCAAATTACATTGAGGGAACGTAGCTCAGTTATAAAAAAAACTATATAGCTGTTTTCCTTCGTCAATATCCTTTTACCACCATATTACCGTGTAGCTTTGTGTGTTGGCTCTGCAGTCATCTAAAATACTGGCTTCTTGTCTGCCTTTAGTCTGTAAACACATTAAAGCTTCTTATTTTACTTTATTTACAACTTTTCCCCTTCCTCGTCTAGACCTTGAGATGGTAGAGAGTAAGCCTATGAAAGGAAGAATTGTTAAACCTGACAAGCTGGAAGAAAGCTGTAGAAACTCCTTAAAAGCTCCAGGTAAAGTTAAGACATCTCGAAGGCACAAAGGAGTAAAAGTCAGCGAGCCGGGGAGTGAATCAAGAGTGGAAAAAGAGGAGAAGTCAAGAATCAATTCATTTGAGACATGATGGGGAAAACTTAGATGATGCTGTGTAAACTGGACAGCGTTATACCAGGAACTTACTCGGCTGTATTGGTTTTTGGCTTTTTCAACCATTACCCCTTTCCCAAAGAGGTTTGCTCATATCAATCGAAATGGAAACTGGGACTAATGAAATGGTTAAGATGCCTTTGAGCGAGAGAAAAATCGCTGGTGTGCATTATGGGATGTTCGTATATTACCAGCTTGTGGTTTTTTTTGCAACCACAGGGCTGGAGATAACCGCTTATGAACTTGGCTTAGAGGGTAATGCGCGGGAAGTTATTGGAAATGAGGAGAAGAATATAATTCGATGATGATTGAATGTTTTTTCTGGGTGGTACTAGGCAGGTAATATATTAATGGTGGGAAAAAATGTGTTCGTTTTCCTATCGCCTACTTTCCTGTTGTGTTTGCGTATGCTAGCTGAAACTAGTACATGTATAAAGATTACAATTGCAAAAAGTAAACATGTTTTTTGGCAAGAAGAAAAAGTGACCTAAATCTTTCTCTAGTGTAAATACAATATATATATTGAAAAACGTCGAAAGTAACAGGATGAGTGTAGTTTGCACTTTTCACAGCTCTAGAATATGAGCTGTGAATAGTATAAACATAAAAATTATATTGAGAAGGATACTTATGTTTGAAAAAATCATATGGTAATCCAGCTTATATTAGATTTTTTCACACAACCTATTCGTCTTAAGGAAAAACTGCGACGCAAACTGGCAACCACCAAACATGTGCATATAAATAAAAAAGGAGAGAGAGACAAACGAATTTTTCACATATATAAAGGAATGGAAAAAAGCTTGAAAAATAAATGCACACTGTCTCTAATGTCAGTGTACTAATGTCAAGAATGAAGTATTGGGGTAACAGTGACATAAGACCTGCCAGACACAAACTTTCAAAGAGAAAAAGAATAAACTGCAAACTAATATTTTTTTTTGCATATTGTATAGACTTTGGAAAAGTCAAGGATCACAGACAACAGAACATGCTCTCTTTTCCTCTTCCAAGTAGACTTGAGTCAATGGCAAAAACTAGCCAAATGATACCACCTGGATTGGAATGTCAGACATTTTCTGCCACTGTCGTATGTTTATGTGCATAATGTATGGATACTGTACTCTTACAGGAATACACCAGATGAGAAAGTGTATTGCGTGCTAGAGAAAGAAAAATAATGCTACGAGTGAAGAAAAAAATCGACAGGAAAATAAAAGGTGGTTGAAGAGCACGAGAGATGGTAACGCAATGAAAAAAAATGTTCCAGCGATCTCGACTTTATTCCTCGTTCCCACTTCCACTTCACATTTTTATCTCTATTTTCTCTGCCATTTCCAATTCTATCCTTGACAGAGTAATAATAGGATGCAAAAGGTAGTCGTTTTCTTTCCTACGAATAGCTACATTAATATATTCCTGTCTAACAATTCCTTCCAATTCATCCTCTTGTGTCAGCCAGAGTCGATGAGTTTGTTTGCAGTGGAGGAAAAACCGCTCTTTGTATTTTTACCATGAATTTGATATACAATACCTTGTAGTCAAATATCCATTGCCTTTTCTAAATAAAACATGACTAAAGTTGGTCTAAGGACCATCACATGTATTTTAGTATTCGAACAACTACCTCTCCCTCTTTCATCATTTTACTGGGATCTCGTGCTTTTGCAATTTGAGACCATATTATATTCCTGAACTTGTCAGCTTGGACGAAAAGAAAGTAATATTTTCTTTGACATTTGATAGACAGCGTATTGTATTCAAGATATTGGTAGTTGCCATTATTGTATTTATGGAAAATACCCTTCCCTTATCCTTATATATATATTACCTTGCTCACGATATGATATGATGAACGTTTTTTTATCTCCTACAAAAAGCACCAAGAATACAATATCTTTAGTACATGTGAAAGCCTGCCAAAAGATGATTTGAATCATTTATTTCTATAACGTAAGTGCGCGGATATCGTATAGTGAAAGCAATACTCCTAAACTTGCATGTCTACTTGTTGTTACTTGTGTGAGAGAGAGAGAGTAGAGGAGCAAACACCAAAATGGTAATAAGCTGTTGCAACCTGAGCGATAAGGTTGCGCACTATGTACCGATTTTAAGCACAATCTTCTATTGTAGGTCACCCTATTCTGAATAATAATGTGCACTTGTGGTGACCTCTCCATAAGGAAATTTTTTTCCTGGAAGGATTTTTTCTCTCTCTAAAAATCAATAGATGAGAGACTGACAGGAACATAAAATGTCCGGAGGGCTAGACACACAGACATGCTACAACGCTAGTGTATTGGTGCATAGTAATGCAGACTTTCCACTCAACCCACGTCAAGACCATAGTTGTCACATAGCCTTCAAGAAATCGCTGGCTATTTTCGGTGAATTAGTGCATAACGTGACTTTATATCAAGATGGTCATCTATTCATCCGGCGGGCGATTGCTTTCTTCTTATATGGCGTTATACTTATTATACTTCTATAGAATTTTATATCTTGATGACCATGGGTCCTACATTTTTTACATAAGTATTTCCCCCTTTTTCATCGACTTTTCCATCCTTCGCTCAGTCCCTTATATTCTACCATCTTAAATATCTACCGAAGTTGATGGATTTCTCGCAAGAGTGAAAGTACTTTACATCACCGAAACGAATAGAAAAGTTCACAGGTGCTTTCTTATATCAAATATTAATTCGAATAAGTGCTTCGAACGTTCAAGCTTAAAAAGAAGCAAAAGAGCATGCTAAAATACAATTTTGTATTATACAACACATAATATAATATATTTCACCAAGTAGGCAAAGGGTTAGAAGGGAATAATTGAAAATGTTTTAAACCTATTATCCGCTTATCGTCAAAGAAAAAAATATCTCAAACTAATGCGCTTCGCTTTCTCGAGCCAAACTATTTTACAAGAAAAACCATATCCACACTCTGGTAAACGGTGAAAGTGAGGTAAAAACAGAACGTCATTCTAAAAAAGACTCAAAATTACTTTTTGATCTTTTACTTGCACACACACGAGCTCTTACAAAAAAAACTCATCGTACACGGAAAGGGAAAAGAAGCTGTTTCCTATTTTCTTCTCGGTTTTCCTTCCACTCTCATCGCCCTTCATTCAAACCATCTGGGAATGAGTTGAAGAAGGAACGTCAATCTTTCATCTTTATTGGCGCAACTCAAGGGCTCTCTACAACAAAGTCTGTATTTTTCAAGAAATTCAAGACATGGGGGAAAGTAAAAGAAGGTAAACCAGTAAGAGACAAGAGTGTTGGCACACTGGAAAGATTTTAGGTAAAGAAATGAAATAGGATATTCTCCATGCACGTCATGTAGCAAACACTAGCAACACAGAGTATCTTGCGTACAGTCACTCACAAAGAGAATGAATTAATAGTGCAGAAGACAAGAAGAGAGGTACATATAGCTAACTTTATGTACATGTATATGAGTTACATATTATGCAGTGCGTTTGCTAACTACATATTCGTATTTAAGTAGCTCTCCTGATGTAAGATAAATAAGTGTGTCATGTACATGGAAAGAGATTCTGAAAATTAAGGGTCACCATTTCTCATTTTTCCCACTCTTCCTCCCAACAGTGGTAAAAGGAGTGGTAGTGCCCTTCTCCACTCAAGGCTCTGGAGACGTGTTCCATCAATTCCAATTTTCTATCTCTATCCACTTCAGCACATTCCTAGTTTCATTTGCCGCACTCTCAAGCTATGCATATGGAATAAGGAGAAAACAAGAAAACCAACAGTTCCCAGAGAGTTGGCTCCACCCAACGATAAATTTTGATCTTAAGGCACACCAGGGCAAATAGCGAGTGTTTTTCTAGACTCTAGTCTCTGCGTGCATTCAACATTATGCAATAATGCATTGAATGTTTACGTTTATTTTACACAAACGGGAAACAAGCGAGGAACAAAAGCACCGGGGAAAAATGCCTTCCCGAGTAGGACCTCCATAGTTTTAAAATGTAGGTTATATGTTATCTCCGTGTAGCTTCACCAACCAGTGCATCTTGTGAGACTTATGGTCTGCTGTGTTCTATGAAGGGGAAATGAGCTACTTAATGTGCTGACCCTTGGGGGTTTCCTGAAATCGACAGGAAGAATCTTTCCTTAGGAAAAGGCAACTTTGAGAGCCCTCCCAGAATATAGTTTTACTGTTACATTCCTCCCATTTTCGATGAATTGTATAACCAGCAAGGAAAATTTCCCCATAACGTATTACAAATACTTTTGTGAGAGAGTTTTAAAGTATGAATATAAATAGAAATGCAATTTGTTTTCACCATATTCGTACATTTCTTTTCTACAATTTCGGGCATGCATGTATACACCTCTATCGTGAAAGATTTGAACAAGCAAAAAGACATGAACTGGTTACTGGGTACAAATTTCCCAGTAACTTTCAACTCTTTTAAATGGAACAAAAACTGGTTTCCTTTATAGCTTCCAGGGTACATTCTCAATCTTAGGCATCTCCTTGAACGCTCTACTTACTGGAAAAAGTTGTGTGCGTTGAAATGAGAGTTTTCATGGAAGCTATTTTTTCTCGTCATATATTTCACAACTGATCTAAGCCCACGACTGCTGCTGTGAGTTGGCTCCTAGTCACATTATTTGTTGTGTCATGAACAACAGTTTTTATTTGCCAAAAAATAAATAAATTTAACATTTTGTGTGGTCTATCCTAATTCTAATTCCATATGCTTTACAACAGTCTCCATTCTCTTTCTTCACTTATCTTACTAGTTTTATATGGACGTGTGTATATGATCCTCTCATTGTAAAAAGAGAAAATTTTCATCCCTTTCTACGGTCATTCCACAACCAAGATGGAAAGTAGGTCGACTGCACATAACACATAATATAGTACCACTTGAAAAACAAAGTAAAAAGCACGTTTTGCAGATTGTAAGGAATTCGAGGAAAATTAAACAGTGCTTTGTAACCGGCCCACTCATGTAGTTTTCTCTTTATGTTCTTGACTAGCAAAAGGCAACACAAAAAATCATGCAACTTGCTAATTCAAACTTCGTTAGGGGAAATGTTTCCTAATCCTCTGCTTTCACACTTGCTCATATTTTTGCGGATTTTGTCATCTCGCTTGTTCTCTACAACTTTACTTTATGAGTGTGCTCCAAGTTATAGAAGCTAGAAAACATGGGATAAACACGGACACGAGTAAATGTAAATAAATTATATGATATCAGCTAAGCATAACTATATACATCCGTAAATAGGAAAAGCACTTGGAGTACAACTTCCTTTTTTAATTCCGCACACAGGCGCTCTACTCAACTTTCCATCCTTTTGAGTATATATATGTGACTTCAAAAGATAATACAGAAAAAAGGAGAAATGATGCAATCACCCATAAAAAGCTCTTTTAAATGTTAAAATATCCACATAAAATAAGGATATTTCATCTAAAACTATCACTTTCAGCAAAAGTTGGGAGTAAAATATTACTCCCTCTTATCCTTCCCGTCCTTCACGATTCACTCTCATGTGTATTTTTCTTCAAAATGGAAAACTACAGAGGAAAACTAAGACGATACATTCTTCTTCGCTCAAGTTGTAACATGGTTTCGAAAGGAATGCGGCCAGCCGAAGTGGCTCCCTTTGCCAAAAAATATAAAAAATCTTGCCATGAATGCTACTTTCTCTGGTCCCTACTTTTTTCTCTCTTAATGCTTCTCTATTGGCACTACTAACTTAGTTGGTACTAAATCAACACAGCAAATCGGTCAACTGTGTTAGGGAAAAAACCTAAAAGAGGGGAAAATATTAAGGCCTTTTCTTCATTCTCTGTATTTCCCCATATTTTTCCCTTTCTCTCAACTGGACCACATTCCTTGTATGGGCTTGACACAGAGGGAAAGAAATGCAGGAGATGGAACTCGTCCAAAAAATGAACCTCTTGAGATGAAAACTCTAGATGGATCTTAAAGCGAATGAGTAAATTTCAGTGGGTGAGCGTTTTACTCTTAATTCTGCCTCATGCGATTAGCTTTACCACAGCTATTTGGCATCTATGCTTGCTGAACTTGATGATAAAGGAGGAATTTTAGGGACTTTCTATATTTGTTATATATTGCATGCTTACACACGCAGAAAATGTAGGTCTTTCGGAAATAGTGATAACATCGTAGTTTTACTGAGGATCTTTCGCTGTTCATCAGCAAAACCACTGATGACGTAGTCAAATATGTTAACGTAGTAAATCTGACTTTGCAAATATGTTGTAGCTTGAGAGAAAGTTGAAAGTGGAAAACCACACAAGCTTTGGAACTAACTAAAAAGTATTTTCTTCTGATAATGAGTACCTTCCTTTCCGTAAGCTTTCGCCATATCCTCAAAATCACTAAATTATTTACAACCAAGGATAAAATTGAAAGCTGGTGTTTGTTTCAATCAGGTAGGTTTAAAACTTTCTCTTATTTCTCTCCTTCTGTTTTCCTGGCCAGTGGAGAGTGAAAGAATAGTTTATAGTGAAAAGGCTAAATATGTTCCTTTGAAAATGAATAGTATTTCTTTGCTGCCTTATATAAATGTCTCGACTCACACACGAAAATACACCGAGACAGGATTGATCGACCGATTGAGTCCAGGTGTTTTCCTTATTAACTACCCGTCCAATCCCGACGACTGTATCAAGATGTCTACTACATACAAATGGCGAGCACTTGACTCCCCTTCACATCCAATAAAAGTGGAAAAGATAAGGAATTCCGTGTGTGAAGAAAGACACGTATAAACTTTGGTGGAAAGGGAAGCAGTGCCAGATACGGGAGGGCTAGCTACACCCCGAATTATTGAAGGTGGATAGATTCTAAAGATATATATTACTCAACTGAGAGATATATTTTCTCTCTAGTCAGCAAATTTCATTTCAAGGAGAGTAGATGAAATGTGCATGGCATCAGGAAATAGCTTTAAAAACTTTCACTTTCGTATACAAGCCCTGCCAAGTAAAATCTCTGAACATTTTCAACATTCCCAAATTCAATTCTAATCTCAACATTTTTATTCTCTTTTTATTGCACCATTGGATTTCTCCAAGTTGTTTATTAAATGTAAAAAGTGTACTTGCCAGATTTAGACAGTTAAACTATCAACATGCATGCATAATACATTTTTTGTAAGGCAAGAACCACATTCAAATTCCATGTGCATCCAAAGAATCCAACATAGAAATTTGAGCAATTTCCCTTCTACTTTCACATGATTTTTTTTGTTCATTCTTGAAATTTCAACTTATTTACTCTGCATTCACCTCCAATTAAACTCCCATTTTTAAAGCTCAAGTTTCAGGACAACACAAAATCGTTATTACACCAAACTCTAGGAAACAGGTCTACAAACTCCCATTTCACACATTTGGGACCTAATCACAAAGCGCATATATTCCCCAGCTCGCATTCCTTTTTTCCTTTCTCATATTTCACCGCATGCTCACTACGACTATATCCTAAACAGGATAAAAATCCAGCAAAATACAATTTCCACAGACATCAAACCAACATACATAAATGCAATGGTAAGCAAGGGGCACGTAAAACTGTCCAAGGAAAAGAGAAATATTACTGGTTGTATACTCTCTGGCATGCAGGATGCACATACCTACGTAACATAGCGTACAATAACATTTATACATTCATTCTATAACACCATCCTTTCCACCGCCGTTTTCTCTGAGATAGGATAAAACATATCAAATAAACCATACGAAAAAATAGGGCAACAAAACCTACTTCTGGACACATTGTCCTTAAGTAAGAGTAAAAGGGAGCACGACAAAATTATATAAATGTGTGGGAGCATGCACTATAAAAAGAAGTTCCCCGAGTGATGATGCCTTAGAGGAGAGAAAGGAAA
The DNA here is from genome assembly GCA_027743935.1 of Sinodicranocentrus sp. ZH6. Taxonomy (NCBI): domain Eukaryota; kingdom Metazoa; phylum Arthropoda; class Collembola; order Entomobryomorpha; family Entomobryidae; genus Sinodicranocentrus; species Sinodicranocentrus sp. ZH6. The sequence goes on from JAHZNA010002104.1 coordinate 97,529, forward strand.
AAGACACAAGACTAAGCAGAAAAAAGAGAGGAACGGTGACTTTTATTATGGGAAATAAGAGAATTTTTTTGGCAAGCTGAAAAGAGAAGTAGAAAAGGACGGTCATAATCCCGCACTTGTGTGTGTAAAGTCACCCTCATAATATGCAACTATAAAGAGTACTTTTTTCTCCTCTACAGGAAGAGATAGAAAGAGGAGTAGATTTCTTCCAGAATGCCAACAAAGGGGGGAAAGTAGTACAAGTGAAACAATATTATTCCTTATAAAAAATTTTAAAGAAAAAAAATCCCACCCCTGGAATGAATATTAGAATGGGGTGTATATATCCTTTTCAAATGCTTTTTTTACATTCCCTTAGCTCAAGAAAAGATTCTACACCTTGTATTAGGATTGTAGCCTTTTCTCAAGAAAATAGAAGAAATTGTTCTTTTCTATGGGGTAATATTATGGAGGAAAATTCCAAACTTAAATAACTGTTAGTCTATGGTTAACACAGAGAGAAAGTTTTTTATGCAGTTCCCCTCCTCCCATCTTGATCTGAATTCAGAACGGGAAAAAAAAGCCGAAAAGAAGAAAAGCCCTTGTAGTAAGACGAAAAAATTCCTTCTAGTTTTTTTCAGATAAAAACTCGTACATCTCTCGTGAGCTTTTCAACACTTTTCCCAGTGTTAAAAAATCCAGCAAGTATGACTAGCTGTTGGCTTGACTTTTTTATGTGTGATATCATCTTCCTTTTTATTCTTACTCTTGCAATCTTTTCAGTTGGAAAAGCTGGCAATACTGTGAAAGAAGAAAAAAGTCAAAAGGAAAAAGACAGTTTTGTACTTGTCTAAAGAAGAACATGTGCATTACTTAGTTGCAATAAAGAAGATGATGCTCTACTACACTCTATGTGTTATGGTTTTTGAGGACAAGTTTTTTCTTCTTTTCTAGACAGGAATAAAGATCCTTTCGTTTTCCTCTTCTTTTTAAAACCTTTTCCAACTTTTTTATTTTCTCCGTATACACAAGTGTGAGCAGGGCATAATGCGATGTAATGATATTAGATTCTTGCTCTCAAAACTGTATCAAGGATAGACCCCTTATGTATGAAAATACTGATAGTAGATTCACCGCACAACATCCACACACTTTTTTACCATTATTTTCCTCATAGTCATCCTTGAAACTACAATAAACATTGCTTTTCTCCACTACTTTCTCAGAAATATTTTTTTCAAGTGGGGAAGAAATGCCGAATGTATCTTGAAACCCGCAGGAAGTAGTGGAAAGATTGGATCTAATGTTAAGTAGCAAAGTATTTCAAAATATGTACTAGCTTGAGTGTTGAGTATTTTTTTATATATCAACGTAATACTTTTTTACTCGTATTTTTCAACCCAAATTTCAAGAGTTTTGCATGAAACTGCATTTATCGAATACAAATCTTCAATTCTACTTACTGTTCTTGGTTTGAGAATTCAAAAAGAATTCTACTGTGGATTAGGGAGTTTGGCTACTTGGCATTCATGGAATATATTTTAAAGTAGAAGATGTCCAAAGCATTTACCCAGCATTGATCTAGTGAAAGAATCCAAGATAGATAAAAAAGAAAAAGAGTGAAAGCTCCAAAGAAATAAATACATATATGAAGTCTTCCATGAGAGGGATGAAGTGAACAATGTTCCGTTAAGATGGAAAAGGAATTTCACGGTGAAAACGCAATCGGAAACGAGTCTTTTTCTCGACAAGAGTATTCACACACTTGATAGATTCCATATTGTGTTATTTTCCACACAACAAGTTCAAGTGATGGCAAATGAGTGATTTTTTTTCTCTCTCCCTTACTCCCTCCCTATTTTTTGACCATCCGGATAAGATCTGCAAACAGAATGTCTAACATGTTTCAACTCACTTTCCAATCACTTGCAATGCACAATTGACCAGTTTTCTTTTCCATCCTTGGTCTCTCCTCCCATATATTTTAGACAAGTACTCATGAATCATCTATTTTCCTCTAGTTTCGTCTGCTTCAGTAAACAAACTGACTAAAGACTTAAACACAAGCTAGTTTCAGTTGGCTCAACATTATTACGTAGTTGGGTGAGTAAACTTTTTTTTGGGAAAGTTGATACTTGATGGTTACATTACAAACAAAGCTTTTTTTCCTCCTTCATGTCGATCCACTAATATGTTACGTATAAAGGGATACTTTCCCATAAAAGCTTTTTCCCTTCTTTAGCTACAACTACCTAGAGAGAGGAAGAAAGAGGAGAAAAAAACTCTTGGTGAGTTGTGCCAGCTCGATACTCTCTAGTGACTGGATCTTGATGTAATAGCTCTTGTAACTGGTCTTAATGTTGACCTTAATGTGGCTACTTTTGCTTAGAATTCTTGTTCCACCTCCTAAAACAAGTTGGAATACGGCATATTCCCTGCTTGAGAAAACATGCTAGTTGTGAGTGTGTGTGCGTCCTGCGGTGAAAGCTATTTCCAGTTTTAGCCCGTTTCTCCCATTTCCATGTATTTATTACCAAGTTAAAGGAGAAAAAACTGGGATCGTCTTTGGAATCATCATCGTTACCCCGGGATGAATGAAGAAAGAGAGTAGGAATAAGGTATATCATGTACCACCCATATTATTGCAATGCACTACATCTATTTCAAAGGGGAAGGGGGAATGGAGTAATAATGTGTTAGATCGTCGATAAAATGGACAATTTTGCACAACTCTATATACTCCTCTCTACTCTACAAATTAAAAACATGTTTTATCAAAGAGAAGCAGAGTGATAAAAGTGTGTGTGTGTGTGTGTAAGTATGAGTGATATCATATGAGTATGGGTTGTCTCTCATTTTTTATTATAACAGATGCAGCCAATTTGCTTGGGGTAAGAAAAATATGAAAAATCGGGAGGAAGCTGGCAGCCATACCGGAAAGGAAATTAAATAGTATGGTTGCACCCACTCGCATGGTAGTAGTTTTTCTCGTAGGAAAAAAATGCAGAGGAAATGTATTTTTTCTGGATGAATACACACAATTCAATGCCCCAATTTTTTCTCATAATAAAGTTGCACATACCCCCAACTGCAGGAAGCATGTATGAAAGCATGATTATAGCAAATATTTTTCTGACTTGGGGTATAAAGACTGTCGCGTGTTTCTTGGAAAGCACGAGAGTGCTTGAGAATAAGCATTTTCCATCTTTCCTCTTTATCGTTTCGAATTATCCCCACGTTTCATTACCCATTCTGATTGTATCTTATTGCTATTTTACACACAAAGCCAGCCAAACAAAAAAGCCGAGATGGGATGGCCAAAGAAAGAAAAAAGTAATGGTTTTGTGAACGTTTTCTTAACTCAATTACAATCTTATGTAATATACCTATTCGTCTTTGATGTAAAGAAGGAGGTTTTGCGCAACAAGAATTTTTTATATTTATAGCCAACCCTTTCCACGCTGTAAAGGACAATTACCTTGTTCTGTCTCGGAGAAAAGGACAAGAAAATATTTACATGGTTGCTTAAGCCAAAGAGGAAAAATAACTGGAGAACATGATATTTATGTATAGTTCCCTTTTTGTCTAGATCAAAATAACAGTAGTCAGAAGTTTCAACAAGGAGTAGTCTCAGCGGAAGGAGTATAGAAGAGGGTTATTTTGTTTGTTGATGTTTCCCTTGTATGCAGGATATTGATGGGGATGAGGACGGAATATACGTATGTTCCCTTGTTTCTCCGAAGCTCAAGCTAGAAAATTGCAATTCGAGCGTAGGGAACCGTTAATAACTTTTGATAAGAGTACTTCAGTGATATTTTATGGGATTGCCACGCCTGATGACCTTTCTCCTCCTTTTTTTCCATATTTCATATATGAGTGCTTATATGAATGTACATATTTTTTATAGCTAATTTCCGAGCAAGGATAAAAGACGCATACAGCGTTAGCCTATGCGAGACACGGTCTAGATGAAATTTACAAAGCGAGAAATTAAAGCGATGCAAGCTCCCGTCGCGACTTGATATTATTACAATGAATGAATGAACAAACCCGAGCCAAAAATGTACCTCGTCCAAAAGGCTTCTCGTTCGTGTCCCTCTTGCTCTCTCTCTTTGGGAAGTTTGGTAATTGTCAAGATACTTTTTCTATCTCTACGAGCCAGTACAAATAACAAACAAATACAACCTACTAAAAATATCCCTCTCGCTGTTTACAACTTTTTTTAGATGCTTAAATCCCAATACAATGACCTGGATTGTGTGATACAGGATGTTGGCTGTGGCAAAAGTTGCACAAATAAACAATGAAATGAAAAAAGAAAAAAATATTGCAATACCACTCAAGACTGAAGAATCGAGCTATATATTTAGACTCTTCTCACACCTCCTTTTCTTCTCTGTAGGGGACGGTGACGACAGAAAGGAATTCGAACAGAAGTGTAGCACACAATGCAATGGAAGTTTTATTCAGCGTATTTGGACGCCCTCCTGTCTGTGACTGGCCCAGGCAACTTTTCTAAACTGACTGAGCTCTCAACTCTCGCTCGCTCGCTGTTCCTATGTATTTCGAACAAGATTCCCAACATATATGTAGGCACAAGGAGACCTGCCTGTTCTCACAATTATATGGTCGGGGAAAGTGCTCCAATTCTTTTTTCCTGCTCATACATTCCACTCACTCTCAAATCCTCTGTTGTGTGAGTACATCTAATACCTAAAGTGTATAGGGAGCAGTGCGAGGAAAACCACTCTTGCGTTTCATTCCCACACAACTCCTCTCATAGAGAAAGCCAAAGGAAATAGAAGAGGAGGAAGACGAGGAGAAGACGAAGGGAACGTTATACACTTTTAGGTATTACGAGCTGGATGGAGTCGGACTCCAGCGAGTATAACACGAAGCCCCATTTTTTCCCCTCTAGAGATATATGGATGCATGCAATTTCACAATTTCGTCTAAACATCTAGGCATACACTCATTCCCAGCTCGAATTTTTTTCTTCTCTCTCTCTCTTTCTTTGATAGCACTTCACATATGCAAACGTAATACGTATTATACTAATATATAAATACATATTTTTTTCCTCCACCTCAAACACCCAAGGTACACATGTATCTTAATATATCATAGTTAAAATTGTATTCATAATGTACACGAGTACCTATGCAAGCAGATATGGATGCACGTTGCAACCATCCCAGTACAGAATTGAGTTCTCTGTGTGCTAGTGCAAAAGTGTTAGAGAAAATCGCTCAGAAATCTAACCCTTCTAGTTTCTAGGTATACATGTTTCTCACACCGTTCCCTTCATCCATCTCTCTCTTTCCATATCCAGATGAGGCTCGATGGAACTGGGAAGGAAGCACTGTTGGAGGTAGACATAGTCCATGGAAACCTCACGCTTCCATCCACTCTCCAACTCTATAACTTCGCGTTGCTGTGTCCATTTGAAAACAGGAGAGTAACTGTCTTAGCCCGTGTTTAGCTCAACTCTTCTCGTAAAGTAGTGAAACAGGGAGTAACATATACAGCAAGGGAAAGATATGTATGTGTAAGCTATGTATATGTGAATGCCATTTCCTCTTGTGTCGTCATCAGCAGCATCATCCACGTCCTATGTGTGAATTTCTGGTAACCCCAGAAAAAATACTTGCACTTTCCCATCTCTTGACTTTTTTCAACAGATAGGGAAAAGGATCACATACAATTCTTTTCGGCCAATTCAACGCATACTGAAGTGGAAAATGGGGAGAGTGAGGGTGTGCACTGGTAGTGGTAGAAGGTATAGCCACAATTCTCTTTTCTCCTGTTTTACAATTTTAGTATGGATGACGCGTCGGGAGTCAAGCACGGCGAATGATGAAAACCAATGATGATAATGATGATGTCTTTTTGTGCGCCTTCAAATACCCTTTGTAATACGGGTATTATACAGTGTTTGGACGTGGAGGTGGTTTAAAAAAAGTTTCAAACTAGGTAGGTGGATATTTACACACACACACACACACCATATTTTTTTTACTTCGCCACATATTTTTTCTCTAACTTATTTCCCAAATGCTGACTTCTGGGAGAGTCAAGGAAAAAAGGATCTATTGTTTCTTCTACTTGCCCATTCCGGTAAAAAAATATATGTATGTATAGGGGAAAGGGGAGTATACAAAAAACGTGAACTAATAAGCATTCTATATGGAGCGTACTCTATCCGGCTGGTGCTTCTGACGTGAGGATATTCTACTGCAAGATTGTTTTATGCTCAAGCATGCTTTCCCCCAACCAGAAAAAGTAGGACTCAACGAGCTTTTTTATATTTTCCATGGAAAATGCGCTTGGTAAAAAGAGAATGCGGAGGAAGGTTTTGGACTCATTTCTGGAAAAAAGAAGCCTTTGCCACGACCATCCAAGTTGAAGAGAGAGGGCCCTGAAGGGAACGAGTGAGCTGACACAGTCAAGAAAGATACTGCTCTAGGCTTGCCATTACTGGAAGGGGTGAACATGAAAGAGCATAGTTACCACTTTTTTCCTACTTTGTCATGTGCTCTGCATGTGAAAATATACCACAAGAAAGAAAAAAAGAAATACAGGACAATTTTTTTAGAAAACAGAAGAGATACAATTTTTTTCTCCCTTTGTCAGTCGTTTCATAAAAATAGGAAGCCGCAGAGATAGGCGGAAGAGAAAGATAACAAAATCAACATAACTCGTATCCAACATCACTCAACTTTACATCTGTGCAAGGAAAGAGTCTAGGACGTAAGTAGCTTTCTGAAAATGTGTGTGCCTGTCTAGCCTTAAGAATGAAATTCCATTATTCTCTGCCATTTTTCTGAACTTTTTGAAACGAACCAGAAATCAAAGGGAAGAAACTAAAGCAGTTGTGGAAATCTAGCCAACTTATTGTAATCGAAATAATGGGGAAGAGCAAGCGGAAAAGGTAAATGGAATATCGGGTCTGAGAAAGAAAGGATGGGGGAAAATCTTATATATTATAAGAGTTTATATTGAACAGTGTTATATTTTATATATAAAGTAAAACGAAAACAAAAAGAAAATATGCTTGCTCGCGGTAGCACTAGCACAAGCTTCATTTTTGACTTGTGACGCGAACAAAGCCCATAAGATGGAATAAAGGCACCACATCAATCAACAAGCCAAGCAAGACAAATCTGAGAGGAGAAAGTAGGTGAAAACTATATGTAACATTAAAGAACGCCCTTTTACCAAAAACGGTTGCACACACAAACACACAACGGTACTATCACGTGGGTATTTACACTCCCTTTTATACACGCATGAAGAAAACCAGACTTGTTGGGAAAACATAAATATTTCGTTGTTTCATGCCATTTCCTTATGAAGGATCGTAAAGTAGTGGAAAAGTGAAGAAAGCAATAAGGAAGTTTTTTTTAAGTTGTGGAGCATTTATAAGGGTATACTTTCTCTTTCGATTTTTCCCTTTCCTTTGAGGTCTTAAATTTTTTCTTGATATTATCCAGCAGGAGAAGTTTTTCTCTTTTGATACATATCTTTCATTATTATTATGTAAAGTGAGCTAACTTATATGGGAAAGAGAAAATATATGTGTATATTCCACCTTCCCCCACCTTCCTCCTCCTTACAGTATATCCACACTTTTTATATTCATGCATAGTAATTTCCAGAAAAAAAAATAGTGTAGACACTAGAGCTGTAGTTTCTCCACTTCACCTCACTCCCCCTTCCCCTCCTGCTAGTCGAGTATGCATGAGATGCAGACAAGTGACTTGTGTGTGATTACCTTTTTCCTTGTCTTTTTCTCATGTACCTTTCTCCCTTCTTTTGTAATGTAATAGCGGTAGCATCTCATCTTGGACATTTTAGAAAAAACAAAATAACGTCGTATTTCACGCCATATGATTTTGATAGTTGGTCCTTCAGCTCAGCGGAGTTTTTTTACGAGCATAGGCTTGTTTGCTCCAGCTGGGAGAAATGGTGTTGTTCCACTTTAAAAGCATATTAAATATTTTGATACATGTCTTGATACTTGTCTATCGCAAAATATGCAGCTGGTTTTATGACGTTGTAACATGTAAAGGAAAAGGTGGTTGGGAGTTGGGGATGGTAGAAAAGTGAAGTGTATTACTCAAGGTTAAATTGTGTGCTTTGCTAAGGTTTGAGAGTATAAAAGTACTCTTCAAAATTCTTGCAGTACCTGTCTGATAAATAAAAATGAAAGGAAATATATGTTAATATTTTGGGAAAATTATAGCAATACAAATTGCTGCATGACGCCGATCCCTAAAGTTATGAATTTAAGAACTTCTGCAGGTAATCTAGATATGTCAGAAAATGATCAAAGACTGATAATATTCCAGCTAGTGCAATTGTCTAAACACAAACTTTAGTGTATTTATATGTGCAATATAAATATTAAAAATCGGCTAGAGAAACTTATCCACAGACATCCGTCATTTAATAGAATGATTTAACTTTTTTAAAATCATATTTTAAAACTGAAAGTTAGCATAAACCAAAAGAGAAATAAAGGAGATGACTCCCTGTTTGGTTGGGGACATAACAACAAAAATGTATTCCTCTCAAACAAATTAAAAAAATAAATTATTTCCTAAGGCAGTTACTGACGACGAGCACTCAATTTTCCTTCAATTTCACGTTTACAAAATAACAAGTTTATTTCGTAGCCTCGCGTTGATATATTATTCGATATCTCCGTTGCAAATGGAAAAACGAAATCTCGGATTCTACGAAACTAGATTTTGGGAAGAAGCGAGGAGCCATTTGTATTGCCGAAAGCGATTACCAACTCCAGATGTGTCTGACACCAAGGAATTCGTTAACTTTTACAGATTGCTGGATTCAAGTCGTTGATCTAATAAAAGAGATTTTTTGCTCCGCTGACAACAACATAATATCCTCAATACCTCAAAATTCCAACTACAAATTCTAGTGGGATTGAAATATTGATTTGTTTACTACATGAAAAAATGGGGGTGCATCAGAGAAAAACAAAATTCTAACAACTAGAGAATATATCATTAAATTAGAAAAACCTTTGCACACAAAAAATCTTTGGCTTGATAAAAACGCATTTTCAAAATCTGATCAGTGTGCATAAACACTAACAACTGAATGTAAAATAGGTACTCCAATTTCCAGAGTAAATGTTTCTCATTCCAATAAGAATTAGTTTTTGTCTCATCAACCATTCAACCTCCTTTACCACATTCTACGTAGTCATTTCAATAAATCTAACTTCCGCTTACGTTCCTCCACTCCACCCAACCAAGGAAATCAACGAGTATAGTTAGCAACAGTACTCGAGAAACACTAGGAAAAGCGGCTCAAAAGCCAGAAAGTTTCACACTGTGACCAGACTTTCCCAGAGGAAATTATGAATGTGTCTGATCATTTATCTTTGAGATGTTCTCACAAGAAAAAAGATGATGACTGGGTTTGCCTTCGACTTGTTTTAGCAATTATAGAAGAAATTCTACTATAAACTCGCACCCGTGCTGGTAGTGGCTGTGAAGCATGTCTCTTCAAGTATGCTTGTCACGAGGAAAAATGTGATACATTTTTAGAGAAAACTTTAACTTATGAAATTTTCATTCCAAGTCATTCCTCCATACCCTTTCATCCCTCCACGAGACATTTTTGTCTTTTACTTCACGTATTATGAAGACGATCTTAATCGGAGTCAAGCACATTCCTCTGGACGACCATATAAAAAATCCTTGCTTTTTTCATATATAAATTCCCTTTATAAAGAAGGATTCAATGTGGGTTGCAGTCTACAACAGTGTGTCTCTCCAGGTTAGAAAGGTCGACAGGGCAAGTCAGAGAGATAAAAAGAAGTCAGTCACATCAGACTTTCACAAATTCATCCTCTGTCCCAAGTTACTTTTGGAAAGACTGCATATTAAACGTAAAGGTAAGTTGGATACATCAGCAAAAGGATATCACCCCGCTGTGCCAGCATCAAGGAGCAAAACAAGACTAGAATGAAAAACGACGAGGACAATACAACAGTCTGGTATTCACTGGAATTTGAATGCGCAAGTGGACTACATTTGTAAAACCGTGAAGTCAAATCATTTTCCCTCATCGCATCCCCCTCACTATATATTCCAGTCAAGTCCATTCAACTGTGAATTGTGGAAAGGAGGAAGAGGGTTTGCCTATAAAGGAAAAACTTGGTTTCAGAAAAAGAAAATTTCCCAATGAAAATGTTATTATTTTGTTCTGCTGGCTGACTCTCTACAACATCATTCTTGAGAAAAGCTTTCCGGCTTTTTGGTTTTTACATTTTGCTCATTGATCAAGCGGGCTTGAATGGCTGACATAAATAAATATTATGTAAAGAGTGGATCTCCTCTCTAACTCCTTCCTCCAACAATGTACACTATCTTGTGAATAAACTGTCAAGGAGAAAATAACAAATGAGTTGAAATTTCTCGCTGAGAAAACTGAGAATACATCCCGGTCTGGCGCTCCTCTACTTTTTCCGAATATAGGGTATAAGCATTCACTTCACGGCCGGTGAAAAGTATGACAAGCCCTCACATTAGCTTAGCAGTTGGCTTGGCATTAGCCCCCTTTTCCAAAAAGCACAACTTACAAAACTCCCCATTTCTCTCTCTCCTGCTGATTTTCTTGACTTTCGAAAGAGAAAATGCTGGCTGACTCTTGTACTCAACTTGCGCTCCGCTTTTTAATAAGGTTTCTCCAGTTTCCAGTATCTTGTTTCCTTGTTAGCTCTTATTATTCCTCATTCCCTACTTTTTCGTTAACTACAAGCCCAGAAAATTTACTCAAGTTGGGGTACTCTTCTCCGACCATTGTGCAAAAAGCTGGCATCAGCATCATCATCCTCTCTAATCAATGCAATCTTTATCCTTTTTTTATCTCCATCGACGAAGAAACCGTCAACTATATAGTGAACAAGAATCCCTCTAACCCCACGCCGAGAAATAAGGACAAAGGGATAAAACGTCTGTTAGAAGAGAAAAGGTAGAAATGCATGATGTACACTTACACACACACACACAGATGAAAAACGGGGAGTGAATCGTAGAGCGAAATAATAAGCAACTCTATCTCTCAGCTCATTTGTCTCGTAGTGTATCACATTGAATGAGAAGAAGAAAGAGACCTGTAATTTGCTCAAAGCCACATACAAGGGAAGCTGGGTGTATTCCCAGGAAAATATATGCATACCTTTGGATATTTATGTATGACGCAGGGCGGAGGCATTCTCAAATAATGCAAAATGTACATATGTGTGTGTGTCTATTTAACCGTAAATCCTTGCAAAATAATATGTAAGCATGTATATTTATTCCGTACAGAGTTTGGACGAGATTTCACTCACAAGTACAAATAAAAAGGGCTAGTATATTATTACAGATCCCAGTGGAGAGGAAAGTGAGCAAAGATTTGCAGGAGTGAGAGTCTGGATGTGCCATAGGAGAAAATCTATGAGCTCACTTCTACTCCACTCATTTGTTCCTAGAAAAGGCTCGTCCCTGCCAATTTCATTCGCATTAAAATCCCCTTCCATATCCCCAGTTTTTTGCTGAGTAAGGAAGACAATTTCCCTTGCAGGGATACTCCCATATAATATAACAACGTGTGTTCCACATATTCTCAGCATAAGTGTGGTAAGCAGGGGGAGAGCGAGAGAGAAGTCTAAAATTACATTATTGAGGCATCACCATTTAACCAGATGCCGTAACCGTATCCTATATTCTCCATATACCTCATATTTGCATCTCTTGGTTATCCTCTGTGTACGTGAATGCATTCTCGAAGGAAGGATATATGGAGAGGAGAAGCTCCAACAAATTATGTTTTTCCGCCGGAATGAAAAAAAGACAGACTTCAGGTTCAAGTTTATTATCGTCCCTTGTTATAATAGCTTTCTGGTACAATAACGTTATATAGCTATTGAGATTTCTTTATTTGCGAGACTCAATCTCTTTTCCTCTTTACGTGCACCCAGCGAGTGAACACCGAATGCATTTTTCATGAATGTATACCTATTTTACTTATCCTATATAACGTAACGTACTATTCATGCATATTGGAGTAGTTCTAGAGGGAAGTTATCATGATCATTTTTTTCGGAAATGGGCTAGATGACGATCTGAATCTTTTTTCAAAGCATTTTTTCTCCACTTCCATTCACACTGCTCTTATGCATTTCCTAGAGAGTACTCCACATCCACTAGTGAATGCAAAATCAGCTTGGTATATTACATGGTGGTTCCTGGTGTTCCAAGAAAAGAGCAATGATAAGGTAATATAAGGGCTCGTAATAATAATGGTGATTGTGATGCACACGACAATGACAATGCCTGCTACTAAACTAGTTTTCAGAGAAGGATGTAGTCATTGGGAAAAGGGGGGAGAGGCGTTACACACACAATCACACTGAGAGACGAGGGCGAGGAGATAACGTCAGTTACGAGTAGGCATGCTAATAACCAGCGAACCAAGTAAGCAAACTGCCTCAGTAAATCAGTGCAGATAGCATGGATGGTAGTGGTATTAGTCGGTGTAATAGTTATGGGAGTAGCGTCAAGTAAAATCTCTTTTTCTCTCCCTCCCGTCGTCCTTGTACCTTCGTCCTACCTAAGCTAGGTATGTATGATTGCAGCCTACACATCTTATTATTATAGCATGGCTCACTTATTATTATTGTTGAGGGGTACCTACGTGAAAATGAATTTTCACCAGGAAATTCTTCCAACTTTGTTGGGAAGAGGTACTTCAAAGAAGCTTAGAAAGTCAAAAGCTCTCCTATTTTAGGAGAGCAGAAAGCACATGCACATATTGCTTTCTCTACGTTCTATTTCCCATCCATGTGCATGTTTATTGTAAGGGAAAATGAGGTTTTTGGAATTTTCTCGGATGAAAAAGTGGCTAGAACGAGGATACATGAGGAGGTTTAATTTTTTCAAATAAAATTCACGGGCTAGATAGAGATCATATGTATTTGCTTGGGCGGAGGCGAGGCATGTAATGAAGAAGTTTATTCAGACATGAAAATTAGACCTCTTGTTGTGTTGTTCCCACTCAGTCACTAGCTTTCAAAAAGTTTGTCTTTCTGTTCAGTTCATTTCCTCAAGCTCCTCGTGTCCCATGTATTTGTCCTTGTGAAATAATGGAAAAATTTGGAATCAGGAAGCAGCTTTATGATTTCGTGGTGACTGTGCTGAAATTGAGATTTTTTTTTACTTCCTTGTAGATTTCATCGAAAAAAAGTTAATCAAAAAATCGCTCACTGAGCAAATGCATTCAATATCTGGTTATTAGGTTTTCTCTACACGCGAGGAGGAACAATTCATGGAGTCTATTTAGGTCACACAAAAATCCCTTTGAAAAAAAGAACTCGTTCACTCTGTACCTGTGAGAAATGGGAAGCAACTTCACAAAAGATTCATATCAGTTTTTTGTTGAAGAAAATACAATTCGAAGCGACTTCCTATTTACATTGACAATATGACAATGTCTGCGAGAAAATTCATGGGGAATAGCACCAGGTGCGTTTAAAATATAAATAGCCTTTTCACTCTCAAAAAAGAAGTGATAGGCAAGAGCAACAGAAACTGAGAAAATTTGGAAGACGCACAGAGTTCCATGTCAAGTTTTAAAAGTTGCTTCCCTAAAGTAAAATAAAAGCTCCAACTCTCCCAGTAATAAAATGAATGAACAAGAGAGAATAAGTAGTCAGCCATTCCACACTGTCTCTGGTGAATTCATGATGGGATTAATTACTTCCCAAGCACCACATTCATCTCCTTTTATGCTTGAGCCCAGACGCGTCGAGAAAAAGAACTTGTAAAATATCCTCTCCATTTTTAGGAAAACCAGTGAGGAGCAATGTAGAGCACATCGGACAAAACTCTAGCCTCAAACTTGCCCCTTTTCCTTGAGGCTACAAACACACACATGTGCAGTCCCTATTAAATAAAATCATTTACAAGCAAATGGCTCACCAGCTCAGCTTAAAATCTATTAAATCAGGTGGCTTTCCCTATGTCAGAGCAGGAGTGAAAGTGAGAAGGGGTGAGATAATCCAGTAAAACGCTACATAATGCAGATAGATCAGAGAAAATTATTTGCTAACTGACTACCTCAGCTAGCGTCACTAATACCAACCGAGGATTTTACTATTCTGCATGAATTACCTCTTTCCATAGAAATAGAGTGTGTGGGATTGTGTGCACCTCGAGAATCTCTACAGAGGCTTCATGATTTGCAAGATTTATTACCACTGCTCTTTTCCTTCCTCTCTCTTGTAATAATAATACTCACTACAGGAGCTCAAGAGTCCCTATTGCAAATACCTTTAAATATACACACTCAACACACACAGCCCCTCTTTGCCTTTCAAGCGAGGAGAAAGTAAACTCTGCTAAAATATGATGAACAGGAAGGTTGTGGACTAGTGGACTGACGGTAAAAGTTGAAACTTGAAGTGGTCATTAAAGCCAGAGTCGAAATGCATATAGACTTCTTTCACTGCCAAAGTTCACATTTGATGGGGAAGATGAACGGTGTTGGTGCATTCTAAACGTGTCCACCTTACTCCCTCTATAAAATGTGTGTAATAAATGCTAATGGGAATTTCTCTTTATACTTGCATCAACTTTTCCTCATCTACTACTGTCGTCATTAAAGTTGCCACTTGCACCTACTCCCACGTTCTCGCATATGTACAAGCATAATGTATCATAGATTGTGTGTTTGTGTTCTTCCACCTCAGCAAAGCCACAAAAACGATAAAGTAAAATGTAAAAGGTATTATTTATGGCCATCTGTGTTCTCATTCTGGGTTTCATCCATTCACCACGAATTGGTGGAAACTCCTTTGGAAAAAATAGAGAAACATGGGAAACCTGACGTGAAGGTGTTTTCTCCTTCATGGGAAAAACAACAACCACCGCAAAGTATGTATCATCCTCATTAGATTACTCAAATGTAGATTGGTCACTGGCTTAGAGAGCTACCATGCTTCTGTGTATTGTATATGGGATTACTACTACTTCCAGTATTTTACTAGAATGCCGTGTTTCACCTAAATTACATGGTAGTCCTATTATCTGCCTTGGGTACGCCTAGGTAATATTTACATTAAAATAGATGAGAGCTTTTGTGTAGTTTGCATGTGCTTACAGGAACGCGACTCCTGTGTACAGAGAGCTCTACTATCTCCTCTACTCTAGTGAGTTCCCAACGAGAGCGTAAATTTTTATTGGAAATGCAATTTTTATGAGTAGTTTGCACTAATATCATCCCGTCTCCAGTACACCTTCTCGGCCAACTGTGATACATCAAGGGAACCACATTACTTGCTACAAACTTCGTAATTCTTTCACCTTGTATTCCCTTCCAGAGGAGAAATTCAAGAGTCAAGTGGGGTGTAAATGGTGGCGAAAATTAATTTCAATGAGGGTTTTTCATATTCATTTTTCAAAACAGAATATTTCATTTTAGCCTTGAGGGAAAAAAACTGAAATTGTGTAGCCTCTGTGCACTAAGAGACCTTATTCATATTAGTATATTACATGACACAACACAACGTGAGTATTTTTTTTCCTTCACTTTTAATGATTTACTAGACTCACGACTTGCATAAACATGGGAAATGCTTTTGGGAGCAGGTTTCCTTTGCGTTTTTCCCACTTATTTAAATAAAAAAATATCAATTAAGAAAAGCTAGGAGAAAGGATAAAAGAGGAAGGAAAGTCTTTTAATCTAGTTTCGTTTAGTTTTCCTCTGAACCATGTAATCGTCGTAATCTTTAGAGCCTTTGTTTCTTTATCTTGGATCTTCTCATTCAGTTTGGAGTTGTGCTTTGTGCATGTATATTATGTATTCCGTTAGGAAAAAAACAAAATGTTTATGATTCCATTTAGACTTGGATATTTTTTGCTTAACGCATACTCAATGCATAATGAATACAGAGAAAGTCTTCAAATGGAGAAACAAGTAATTTGGAGTTATTTAGATGCAGGGCATTATCTAACCTACATTTGCCTCATCTTTTTATACCCCTTCTCGATATCAGCTTCAAGAGAGAAAGTTAGTATTTCATATATTCTTGGAAAAAAGGGTGATCAAATGATATGATGCAACTTTACCTTAAAAAATGGAAAGCAAAAGTGGAACATGTGTATTCTCTCGCATGCATTATGTAAGTGTATGCATAAAATATGAGAAATAGATACGATAGACGATAACTCCAAATCCAGACTATCTGAATTAGTTCAGAATTTCTTTCCATGATTCTCATCTAATCCAATCAAGAAAAACACCAAACTGGCAAACAGGAAACCATCGTAAGCGTCAGCCTTGTCCGTTGACAAATATTATGATGCATTATGCATATCATAGTGAATACTTCAGTGTGCATTAGTAAATTGGCCTTCATAAAGAATAATATACGCATTTCAAAAGATAAATTGAGCCCGAGTGAGTGGAAGGATGGAGGGAAAACCAGCACGTTCCCCAACATGCCCTCCAATTTCCACCACTTTTCTCTCCTGTCCTAACACAGTGAATGTTTCTAGCCTTTGAAAAACGATGCATCTCTTGTGTTATTCAACATGACATGAAAGTAACAACAGGAGGCAGCAAGGGAAATAAAGCAAGGCCATCCATTCATGTATTACATAGGAAATAAGTTTTGCCTGTAGTCCTGGTGGGCAACGGGATGTTTCAGGTTCTTGTCTGAAAATTTCCATTATAAAATTAAACGGAAAACTACCTATCTGATCGGATATTCTGGTCCTGATTGCATTCTCTTCATGGTTTTATGCCACACGTCTACAACAAGATATACGGCGTTCCACAATGCGTATGATGTTTTGACCTTTTCTGGCTCATTTAATGCGCTTCTAATTTGCTGGCTGATAGTGAACTGGGTTACATTAAATTGGTTTATTAGCCACACCAAGATACAGACGTTTGTCGATCGAAAGCACGGAACATAAGATTTTTTTGTGCATTCCATAATGTCCCCATTTGGATGCACACAAAGGCTCCAATCTCGTTTTTTCTTTTATGATGAGCCCAGCGGATGAAAGTGAGCATGTGGATGCGAGAGTATGTGTATGTGTGAGTAAATGTGAGAGAAAATTGTGAGGTTGCTCTTTTTCTGGCAGGAAAAAGGGATCACTGTGATATATTTTGTGAGAGAAGTGTCTGTGTCCGACAAGAAGACTGAGGAACTTACAGTTAGCCAAACAGACCCTTACGACGTTCCACAATGGCGGGATTGGGAGAGGTTGTAATGTTCGTGCAATTTTCATCTTCACCAATCTCATCATTTCTAGATTTGGGAATTTCATCATTGTCCTCCACCGTTTCGCTATCCATACGAGTCGTATCACCATCATGTCGTTCTTCATTCTCTTTCTTGTTACTGTGAGCACTTCCTCCATTGGTAATCGACGCGGCTGATGCTGCTCTACTCTTTCCACTGCGTTTTCTCTCCTCACTCTTTTGGCCATCTTCAATCTCGTCACGGAGTTGTTCATCTGCAGGAATGATTCTCTCCGGGCTTTCCATTCTTGCTGGCTCTGGGTCATTTTCATTCCTTTCAGAGCTGTCTCCACTATTTCCGCAAGTTGAATTTCTCCCACTCTGATTTTCTCCAGTGTCCTCTTCCTCATTTGCTTCGTCAGTATGAGCTGAGGACTTTTCTGTTGTGTTGTTATTGCTATCGTGCTCAGTCTCCTTTCCAAGCATGATAGTTGGAGATGGAGAGACAGAGGCTGGTCGAGAGCTGGGGACATTAAGACCGTCGTCAGTTTCGCTTCGCTCAAGCATTTCGCTTGTGTTTTCCTCTCCCATCTTTTCCAATTGTGGGATTGGCGAGGATGTAACTGGTGATGTGGGATCGTGTACAGGATTTTCCGTCTCATTATTTTCTCGCCCAGTTTCCTCTCCGTCCCTATCTGATGGGGATGTGGATGAAGTCTCTTCTTTTTCAGGTTCTTGTGTTTCTTCCTCCTCGTTTTTATTTTCCCCTGAAGGGATGTCATCATCAACTTGTGAACTCTGATTTTCACTGTTTGAGTCCTCTTTTGGTGATGTTTCCTCGGGCGCTGTTTCCTCACTGGAACCAGCCTTCTCCTCCTTTTCAGGCTGTTCTGGTGGCTGTTCGTCTGGTGGGGATTCATTGTTTTCATCTGAATTTTCCTCTGGAGTTGCATTTTCTGCAGGTTTTGTATCAGGCTCGGTGTCATCAGGTATCTCGATAGCGGTTGGCTCAGTTTCTGCTGAAGGATTGTCATTTTCGGGGTCTTCTGGGGGCTGTTCGTCGAAACCATTTGGGCCCGGTGGGGATTCCACATTGTTTGCTTCAATGAGTTCTGAAATTCATAATAATAAAAGAGATTCACATGGTTAGCTTTCAATATTTGAGAGAAGGGAAAACATCACAAAATAAACTTTTTCAACAGCACCTCTGAGGAGATTAACAAGGTTGTTCAAATATGACTACTCTACTCTGTCCACAACTTTTTATAAAGCTGGTAAAATATATACTTTCAGCCAGAAAATCACGCACAAACAATATTAAACAGTCTTTCCAGGTTTTCGTCCTTTTTGAAGTATATATGTACTTGGAATGGATGGATGTCTTATTTCCATACACTTCAAAGATTACGTCAATATGCATAACAAACACTATTCTACCATGCAAGTTAAATAGGTTAATAGGCATGTTAGACCGTTTACCATATTATGTCACAACATAACGGAGAAAGGCATTATGAAGTTAATCTCGAGCATGCTTTTAATAAATTAGTAAACGGAGAGTACAAAACACAGTTATAAAATTTTCAAGCGAAATGTTAGTTCCACCTTTTAGTTTAGTTGCCACTACCATACAGTTTTTTTTGTTATTGACTGTTGTTAGTCTTGGTCGCTAAGATGTCGGAAATCATAAGAGGATTTCACGGTGCTGCTGTCACATCATAATTTAAAAGCTTAGCATTTCATCTCGGACCCAAGCTTGCTACGTTGGGCTTAGGCCTGCTCTTCCTGTCTACAAATCTTACCTAGAAATGAAAGTCTTCTTCACGAGGTGAGGTAGTAGTAGGTGGATGTGGATAGTTGATGGGTTCTTTTAGCAAAGGGAGATGGAAGCCATCAAATTTAATATCTTCTTCGAGGAAAGTTAACCAGGAGCTTTTCACAAACTTGGGTATTACTAAACGTGGCCTAATCGATTGTGACAATCTTCTCTGGTGGAACGGTGGAAGGGATCGTGATTGAAAAACCCATGACTATAACCCATATCTAGCGTTAGTGTTATTCACGACAGTGGTCCATGGCATTTTTACCTTTACTAGGATGTGCACTAATAGAATGACGTTATCTTTATAAGTTTATCAGTGGTGATGGAAAATCAGATCTTATTTTTAAAGTTAGTATTATGTAACCACATAATATTTCATGTATTTTCTATTTGATAGCTACTGCTCTTTCATCTGTCTTCAATTCTGACACATTTTTCAGTGTACATAGTCCTTTGACGGAACATCTAATCCAATCCGACATACGTCTCTCTACTTATTGTTCATCCAAGCTCAGGATTTTTCACGCTTCAATCCTCACCGTTAACGCAGCTTGAGCCTTATGCTGTTTCGTGATAACGTGTGTAGAATATTTTTCCTACTATATGC
>JAHZNA010002105.1:0-18058 GCA_027743935.1 Sinodicranocentrus sp. ZH6
AAGTCAATCTTCCACTTATGTTTTAAGCTTTTCGAACCCACTCCATTTCATATGGTTATCATATACAAAAGCTCAGTTTTTTATCAACTTTTCGCATAAAAATCTCTATCTGTGTGTGTGTGTGCAATAAATGGATAAACTTGTTGTTTTTTTTTGGAAGAGCTTGCATATATCGAAATGTGATGAAGTGAACCAACATTGCTTCCAACCGGTGTGCATGTATAGTAATTCTCACAAAAAAGGAAATGGCACTAAGGAAAAAAATCTGATAGGTATGGGTCTCCAGTGACCTATCCAAATGCATAGAGGAAACTATCATCTCTTAACAAAAAAGTACAAGGTGGGCAAAAAAAATCTCCTCGTTGAATTTTCTTGTTCTTATACTGTAAAAGCAACAACTGCCTTTTAGATTTCCTCCATCGGAGGAGTAAAACCCTCCACACCCACAGCTTAGCAGATCACCGCAGCCAACTATTTCCTGTGGATGTGTGCAATGCACTCTTTATATATTTGTTTTTGCTTCGAGGAAAAGGAAGAAAATGTAAGCTGAAAAACCCACCTTACCACACACACACAACCAACGGCAGTTTTATGCATAATGTTGTCTTATAGATATATCTAGAGGACAGGTAATACATATCAGATAGGGTATAGGATTGACTGAAAAGTGAGTGAGAATAATGGTAATCGTGAAATGGAAGTTTTTATGTGGATTCCGTTTAAACGAGTTAGTTTCCGTGTCCTTATTCATTCGTGGAAAGCTTACTTATCAAAAACTTGCAAGAGTTGACGAGGGACGAGGATATACATAGAAGGGTGAAAAACTCTCTTGGGTAAGCTCGCCCATTATTGTCCCATATATTGGCACGTACCTGGAAATTGGGAGAAAAACAAACAAAACAAAAAAACTTCTCGATTAGCTCTTCAACTTTTTTTCGGCTGTTTTAAAGGAGAGAGAATGAAGATGTAAGGCGATAACGAAATGGGATGGGGTGAATGAGGAGAAGCATGTGTTTTAAGGTATCCAATTCACGAGTATGAAGTTCAAGTTTTGGAGATGGCTAAAGGTCTTTTACTTTTGAAAGGAAAACATTGGCTGGAAGAAAGTCAATAATTACAACGTATGTGCGTCTTGTGTCACCAACCACAATCTTGAAAGACCCTTGAGCAACTGTCAAGTGGTTTGGAAACCTTTATAAGGTATTCAAGGAATAATCAGTAGTTTTTTTATCCAGAGGCTAGTTTAAGTTGAAAGGGAACTAATGGAAGTTCAGCGCTGTTAAATTGTTTTGTTAATTAGGTAAAATGTAGCATATTGATAGATAGTGGTTATAGTCTGATGTTAATGATTTGTAAAGGAAATGAGCACTAGTGGGTTTGTATTTGAATTTTTTGCCAAACTGGGAATCCCTGAAAAACCCTAATAAAATCGAGGGAAATATATAACAACACAAACGGAAAAGAAGAGGATCGACATGGTCTTCAAAATCAGTTTATCAGGCAGAAACTGATGACAACTGGTTAATGGTTAAGGATGATGAATCGACATGGAGCACAGAGTGTGGCTCCCAAAGAACCGATCCTTCACTTTTCACCATGCTCTCTAAGGCTTTGCCTGCATTCGCCTTTTTGAGCTTTGCTCCACTATCCCATAAATTATGACTGGAATAGAGAGGAGATGGTGTGGTGTTGGTGGTGAAAGTCAGACCATCTTTCATACTGCAGATGTAAATGTTTCACAAACAGTGCATCTGGAAAAAGATACTTTGTAGTTTGTAGCGCAGGAGAGAAAAGGAACTTGACTGGTTTAAATCTCTGACAGAAAATGTTTGTTGGGAATGCAGAAAGGGAAATATTCTTAATATCATATTATGTCAATCACATGCCTTACATGACGGTGTTTTGAGATCGGGATTGTGTATTTCAATCTTTTGTTCGTTTTATGCATATAAATTATCCAGTTTGTCTGGCATGGATTTCAGGGCTTTCTTGAAAACTGCTTGAATATCTTATATGTCTAGAGGGGGTGATAATTATAATCTTAAAGAGAATTTTGCAATAAATTAAATCGGTTTTGTGGTTTATATGCAAAGTTTCTTGAATATAAAAGAAAATGTTTGTTAAGGAGTAAAAAAATTGATCTTGTGTGAAATGTACAAAAGCAAAGCAGGAAATCACATTGTTCATTTGAAGCATCTCATGTGTATATATAAATCACTATCTCAGTAATTGTATGCATCTCAAATCATTTACCTTCGCAAATGACGACGATAAAAATAACTAATGTTTTGTATTGTGAGGCGGAGATGATGCGGTGAAAATTCGTTTTAAACATCATGTCAATTGCATTAGAAGCTATTATTTTTTTGTGTCAACCGCAAATTCGTTCCAATAAACTGGCTGACATAAGCAGATTGAATCCGCTCTGAGTGGAATTTTAAGTTGGGATTTGGGATTCCTTACGATGGGTTTTGTCGCATTTGGTAAAATATGTGCACATAGCATTGCCTTCAGTGAGACTATTTTTGCAGTTAGGATGTATTTTAGAGAATTTTCCATTACTGATTTTCTACGACTATTTTTAGCATTGTATCATTTGAGTACGAGTTTAGCAAATAATGCAGAATACCATATGGGCTGAGTTTTTCGTGTACAAAAATGCATTTCATTCTGGAATGAAAGGCCATGATGTAGTTCTATTTACTGGACTAACTGGACACTTTCCCAACATACTTTTACCGCCACCTATTCGTTCTCTGTGAAATGCTCACGTACCCGCTCGGATTTTACTACTTAGGAGTTCATCTATTACATGCCTAAGAATTTGTGTGCATTACACAGACATATCATTTCGTCTAAACTTTGTTAGTCTTGCGAAATTTTCTGACTTTGTTTAATAAAATGATGCATTTTGTTCTCTGAAATAGCAAATTATTATTTTTATTAATTATAATATAAAATTATGTGCAATATATTTTAAAAATCCACCGAAATCAAGTAATGAAAAAAATATCTTTCAAACATGGGGTCCGTGTGAACTTGAGAACTTTGGAAATTTAATTTCACGCATTCAAGTGGAAAACTGAAGTGATTTATAAATATTTTTTAAGTTTTCAAGTTCATAACTTTTCAATAATCAACCTGCAACTTTTTATTGATTTAGTTTGAGATTTAAGTTTGAAATAAGGTTTTTTCATAGAAAGTTTCTAATATTGGAAACAAATGTGAATCTTGTGGTTTTAATTTGCCACTTTTCAGTTTAACTAATATTTGATTTAACATTTATTCTGTATTAAGTTGTACATCATTTAAAAGAAGAATTTGGAACGGGTTGAGAGGACATTTTGATTAAATATTTTATTTCAGTTGAGCTTTCATTGAAAAAACTTTCATATTCATCAAGACAAATGAGAAAATCATAAGTTTTGAACAGACATGGAATTTTCGAGTTAAAATATTAAATTGAAAGAATGAAAAAGCAGTTAACATAATTAGTACATCATTATTCGATGATAAATTAATGTTAAGATGTTACAAATTAATTAAAAGTATTCTTACTTTTTCTGTAGGATTAAGCTTAATTGCTAGAGAAGAGTACATATTTTTTTACATAAGTAGATTGCACAACTAGAGAGAATTATAATTTTATAAGTTACAGTGTGTTTATTACTACCTGCTTTCTAAATATCATCTTAATCTGGTAAACATTTTATTATGATGCTATTTTTATGAAGTATTTTAGGTTGTTACTTGTACACTATTACGTAAGTTGCTACTATCCCAATCATTGTAATCATGCTTTGAAAAACCATCTATGCCGAACTCCAAGCTACGCCTACCGTATGAAACTCTTACAGCTTTGTTAAGCGAAAATGAAATCTCCATCTTTAACTCCAATCGAAACTACTACATAGTATCAATTGAGCGATGGTTGTAAATACAAATCTATTATATGAACCATACACTTAAGGCGAAAAACGCCTATTATGGAGAAAAGGAGCTACGTATGCATATTATGCAGAAGTTATATCACCGTTACAACAATCGGGTGTCGGATAACAATAAGATTATGTATTTTAATTATGTCCATTTTTTGAAAGTGATTTACATTGAAATTCGATTATGTGCCTATCTAATCCTTTGACATCTTAGGTCCCAATCCTGCACCAATTCGGTTACCTCTTGTCCAATCCACTTTCTTTTTCGGTTTTCTAGTGGATGTTTCTGACTCGTCGTTGGCGTGTACAGGAAAAATGATTGCCTTTACAAAAAAACGATTTTATTATATTCTTAACGACATTTTATATTCTTTTAAAGCAAAACTTACCCCCATAAGGAACACAAATAGAACCCAAAAGAATAACCGACCCATGATAATTTTTTAAAAAATAAATAAGTCTCGTTTAGACTTTTTTTAAGTTGAAGAATGTATATTGTACTTTATGAAATCAGAAAATGATCTTTTACGGTTGACGGTTCAGTTTTATTCAAGTAGTTTAGTTAGCTCAAACAAGCCAGACAGTAGTAGTTATACTAAAAGATATCATGCATGTAAAATCTCTCTAGGCAAACATTTATATTGTTATTAAATATAATTACCTATTCTCTGTTAGTTGCAACTTCGTATGCGACCATAATTAATGGTCCCTGCATGCATAAATACTGCATCAAAAAGATTAAGAGACGCTGTAATGACAATGATTAGAGTTTTCAGGTAATTAAAGTTACATGTAAAATAATTATGACTTACACTCAACAGGAATTTAAAGTTTGCAACATAAATCCCTGGAAATCCAATTCCGACGGATTTTCGAAATAGCTCATGAAAAAATGCCACCACAAGCCTCTGGTCAGTTGGCCACTGGTTGACTTGATCCGGATTGGTGAGCTTTCCCTGTAGCTGATCAATCTAGAAAACCAATGTTAGAGGAGTATAAAATATCGGTCATGTATATCCATTACTTTTTGATGCAGATTCGTTTAGAGGATATGACATTGCGAGAAGATGCCATTTCCACTGATGAATTATCAATTATTGCTATATCTTTTACCCTAAGAGCTGCTAGAGCTGCAAAGAGCAGCGCAACTAATCCAGGCCCTTGTTTCATCAAAACATACGTAATGATGACCCCGCTTCCACTGAACATCGTTAGAATCATTGATGGCGTTTTGAAAGTTATATCAATTACATACACCAGCAGAATCTCCCCTATGTAGTGTGATAGTTCATTTGCGACGTCTTTCAGCAAAGCATAATGACTAGCTAAATTGTTTGAAATATTTGAATTACAAACGTTAACATCTTGCAAAGACACTTGAAGATGGGCTTGATTAGCTGCAAGAAAAAGTGAAATGCAGCAGAACACTATTCCAAGAGAAATTGTACTTTCCCTGAAGCCTTGGTTGACCTCAAACGTAAATCCAACAGCCGCCCATGCCATATCCAAAGCTGACATTGATGACATACTGATGTTTCCATTTAGTTCTGCGTTGCAGCGAGTCATCATCAGTGTTTTCTTGCCACGGCAGGCCACACTTTGTATTATGTTTGGTACTCCAATGCGGTGATCGTGACCAGCGACGGCTAATGTCATTTTGACCGTGAATAGAGCATTGAAGAAGATTTGCAGAACAGTGAAGGTTGCACAGAAAAGGGTGACCAAAATTAATTTCTGAAACAGTGCATATTTGATTGGGTTATATAAATGAAGTAGTCTTTATACTGCGAATTAGATAGTTCTGGTAGCTTACCAAGTGAGAAGCTTTGATCCTTGTATATGGAGATTTTACTAACAAGTCATTTGCACACATCATACATTTTGACTTCGCAACCGTCATTCGGATGAAAACAACTTGAAGCACAATGTTGATGATAATGCTTCCGATTTCAATGTAAAGGAATGGATCTGGTTCCCCTTCAAATGCCTTTGCCAATTCTGGCACTTTACTTATGATATCAATTACTGTTAATGTGCAGGTAATTATCCACATAACCTGGAAAATGGAATTTCATGAAAGTATAATAAATATTTTGTCGAAATTCTAATGATAATCGATAATTATGTTTCAATATTTTTTGCACATTTCAATTTTCATTCGATAAAGTAAGGGGATACATTACGAAATCTCATGCTGTCTATTGATCTACTGAAAATAAAATAACCTCGCAAGGGTTGGTTTGGAGGTTCCTGATGAAGGTAACAGTCGGTACCGAAAGCTTGACAAATAAAATAAAGTGATCGAAAAGGACAATCACTTTTTTCAGACGTAAAGTCAAAGAAAGCGTGTACATTCGAAAAACGCCAATTGCAATGAACAAAGATAGCGGAATGAAAATAAATCCAATCTGGATCCCCTTATTAATGGAAAAAAGCAAACCACCATAGATACTTACTAAGTTTATATGGTTAAATTAAAAAGCTAATACAATTTTATCTGTCGATCAATCCTGTTAATTATTCATTTGCTATTCATTCTTCCTGATGAAGAAGGAAGTTATCTTTTGAAAGCTAGGCTAAATAAAGTTTAGTAGTTATAATTCATTCTCAAAATGTCGAGTGGTTGGAAAAAGATTAAAACATTAAAATGTTTTCCTCTAATATCGTACAGTCAGAAATTATAACCGTAAGGTAGCTAAAATGAATTCGGATATATACATAATGGCAAAAAATCCCCCCTACCCCCGCGGGTAGATCGATTTGGCCTAAAATATATCCTATTACAACACTTGACGCAATATGCCTGTATACTAAATTTCGTAGAAATCCATCGACGTATACAGACAAGAGGAAGCGACCTATTTTGTACCATTATTCTCCCCCCTGCCCCCCGGAGTTCAAACAACGGAGCTGAAAATATACGTAATGATGATTAGCCGTGGCCTGAATAATCATTCTGCTAAATATGTACATATGATTTCAAAAGAAAAATAAAATCACCCCTCCCCTACCCCCCGGGGGATGGCCGATTTGGCCCAAAATATAGATCAGGGTAGGTCTTGACCAAATGTACATATGTACCAAATTTGGGAAAAATCGGTCCACGCATATCGTCAGAATCGTGTTGACAGACATACAATGATGGCCAATTCAATACTATATGAAATGATTTCATCTACGAAATATTAATTTCTTTCTCCAGCTTTTCGCAAGATACGTAATATTAATCAACAAAAAGCCACTGCACTGATGAGTCGCAGTAACAACAAAATCTGCAGTTATCTTTCACGTTAGAAGCCCACCAAAATATTCATTTTAATAAAAACATACCTTCGATAAGAGTGGGTAATGCATTGTCGTATCGGATGATTCATCGTCCCTCTGTAATGTACACGGTATCGTGCCAATGAAGCTCGAAAAGTTAAACCAAATTTCCAGTAAAGAGCGTGAAGCTACTTTGTCTTCTGCTCGAGTTTGTATTTCCGGGAACTGAATATCTTCTGCCTCCGGTTCCTGGTAAAACACTTCAGGCAATGCTGTTGTACTTTCGCTTTGGGTGTTTCGTAAGCATTTGCGTAACTGTCGAATACTTAATCTGGAAACAACAACGCCTGCTTCCTCAGTCCCCATATTTTTAATCATGTTTGTCTTCTGTCTGTGTCTTTCGGTACATGCGTTACAGCTCAAACGGTTGGACAGGTTTAGATGAAATTAGGTGTAGTTGTAATGGTATATGGGGCTAAAAAACACTAATAAGTCTTAATAAGTCTAATTCTGGAGAGAGACAAGTCAAATTGAAATTGAATTAAAAATATCCAGAAACTTTTTTTTAAATAACGTATAAAAATA
This sequence comes from Sinodicranocentrus sp. ZH6, assembly GCA_027743935.1. Lineage (NCBI taxonomy): Eukaryota > Metazoa > Arthropoda > Collembola > Entomobryomorpha > Entomobryidae > Sinodicranocentrus > Sinodicranocentrus sp. ZH6. The sequence goes on from JAHZNA010002105.1 coordinate 7,788, forward strand.
TGTTGTGATGCCCTATGCACTATTCGAAAACTAATGATAACGTGAACATGTAGGTATAGTTAGATTTTGAACTCGTGTGCAGTTTGCAAAAACATCGATAAAGTCTTCGTTTGTGTTCACAGAAGACTTTAACGCAGTTGCATGTGTTAAGTTGACGGCTGGACTAGTTACTTTCGAATTGAAATAAAATTTATATTCACAGTTGCAATTAAAAGAGATTAAAAGTGGTTGGTGAAGAGTGATCAGAGTGTTTGTGATTAGTTGAGCTACTTTCTCAAACTGCCGTCCATCCATTTGGTAAGATCAGGCATGAAGACTCATTAATTGCAGTTCGATAAAATGTTTCACTAACCGAATTCGTCAATACTTGATTTGTACTTACAGGAGCAGTGTTACTTTTACGGAGAAAGATTTTGATGTACATGAAGGGCAAGTTTTATTACGTACATTGTTCTTGTAGTTTATTTAGTGTGAAAGGGGGATTTTGGGAGGAAAAATTGTAATCCCGACTGTATGATGAATTCAATTTCTCTGCATTCTAATTCTATCCATAGGTTATTATATTAGCTTCGATATCCCCATCCCCCGAATATTCTTTCCATGGCCTGTTGACTGTTTGGTCATTTCGACATTTTAAATTCTTCCAATATTGATTAGTTGGAATATCATCAGCATATATTAACAATGACAATGTAACATAACATGATGCGTTATTTTATGCGTCACTTTCCCCAAGCTTGCATTATTTGCCAACCTTGAATTCCCTTCTTGCCTAGTATCAAGCTTGCTACTTTCTTTTTGCTGTTGATCCAATATACGTTTTTTGTAGAAAAATATTCACACACATTTGAATTCATAAAAAAATGTATGGTGAACTGACGCAGGTTTCATTGGGTTTGGTATACACACGTTCAGTGTTTTATATTAGTTTTCACTTTCGTTTATTCCTTGGAGGTGTGCTCAAGGGTGCGTGTGTGAATTCTTGAGGTATATAATGCATATAAAGAACTGACCCCCGAAAAGATTGCTTGAATTTTAGATCTGTTCTAGAAGGTAAGTATTTTTCATAGATAATCGCATCGGTATAAAGAAGAGTCCAAACTAATATAAAAAAATGCATCGTATTTACTCTAGTGTTTGAATTGAAGCGTATGGAATACGCAACGTAAAATCCTGGTTGAGCATGATGGAGAACTGATGACCAAGCAATCAAATCCTGGGGGACCCTTCCTTCCCCAAGTTGTCCTTGCCATCGTCAACGCATGCAACCAATCTTAGCCCAACGCGTACATTCGTGTAAATAACACATGACATGATGACCACCAGCTTGCTTATGTTTACGCTAAAATATTTTTACTTATCATACCCCACAGCAGTATATTGCCATCAAATGCATTTTTAGGCATATATGGCAAGGATGTTTTAGATATTGTTGGCTTTATGGTGATCATAAAATGTTACTATAAAACGTCTACTTGTGAACACTGATTGCAGACATTTTGCAATATACATGTGCATACTGATTTTCTACCTCGCTGACTTACACTCAGGTATAGGACCACGGTCAAGAAATCTTTTAATGAAGAGCAATTTAGTGCATATGTATCCGATCACACATCTTATTAATTTTAAGAACAACGCAAAATTGTTTCTAGCTTGTAAAAATCAGGAATTCATGTGCATTCCAATAGATGCATGACAATTACCTTATTAAATTTAAATGAAGCTGGACAATTTATTTAAAATAATATTTACAAACTGATCTACATTGAAAATTGATTTTGTGCCTATCTATTCCTTAGAAGTCCTAGGTTCCAATCCCGCACGAATCCGATTACCTCTTGTCCAATCCACTTTCTTTTTTGGCTTTGTCGTGCTTGTTTCTGACTCGTCGTCGGCGTTTACAGGAAAAATGAGTGCCTTCACAAAAAATAACTGACTTTCTTATATTCTTAGTGACATTTTATATTCTTTTAAAACAAAACTTACCCCCAAAAGGAACACTAATAGAACCCAAAAGAATAACCGCCCCATGATAAAATGTAAATCCTGCGTAAGGTAATACTACAAAAAAATCAAAAAAACTGGTTTCCTCAAATGTCGACAACGTTTCAACAAATACAAAAAAATTAATAAACACTGGAATTATAATGCTTTTCAGATAATTAAAGTTAGAAAGTTATCCTCCATCCACATTGTTTTCTTAATGTATTAAATCGCTATCACGTAGCCTTTAATCGGAGCCCCCAGCCCCACCCCACCGCCTGACTTTAGAATGCCCCATTCGATTATCAACGTGCAGTGCATGCATGCATTAAATACGTGCAACGTGCAACAATTAGCGCATGTAATTATTGTAATTCATTATTCATTTGCAAAATGAATCTCATTCCAGTTAATTTTTCAAACAAACAAATCATGCATCACACTCCTCCTTAAGAACACATTTCTTTTTCCCCGCATTCTACTTAAAATTGGATCTTTGACTCTTCATGTCTTCATCGTCTTGAATTTCTCTTGTCTCACTTTTTAAATGCATTTTTCAGAAAACCGAGTGCATTTATTTTCATTTAAAAAAACTGCATTCGCATTTATCCAGTCAAGCTGCCATGTAACAAACTCCTTGAGTCAGACCTGGACCAAATGGCCAGTGAAGATCAACGAATGCATGCAAAAGCGAGGCAGCATAGCATGATACCGCAAAATGCATAATATCGTAAAAAATCGTACTATACCTATTCAGTTACACAGATATACTTTACTTTACTACTACATACTATACAGCCTGCTACACAATTGCAAGATATAATACACAGCTCAAAAAGTACATATAAAGACTTATACACTAGTTCATAGTGCAGAAGTATTTTTTCATCAGGCATTCCTCAGTGACGAGATTATGTGGTCTTTGCAGGCAGGACTCAAGACTAGCAGGACACGTATGAGTAGAGGTGGCTTTACGGTTAACAATGTACATGTGAAATTGTGAACTAAAATCAAATGCATCTAATCTCTGTACTAGTATGTGTACAAATGTAGTATATTATTATGCATATGTACAAAAAATCTCATTGAATGAGTCAACAGATCCGTTTTTGTTTTTCTCATCCTCTGCCCTCACTTGAAGCGATAGAAAAGGATATTTCTTGTGCTGTGCTGTCCTACTGTTCATTACTTACAATTTATCGTTTATCTCGTAAATGTAGCCCTGTAGCTGTGACTCACGGTCAAATGCACATTTGCTTGTATGTCATTTGATCTGGATCGTTGTTTAGTTAAATTTAAATATACTTACGTACATTATATACCTTGCGTTTAGCTATATAGCGATAGTGGAGGGTATTATTGAAGAGATCATGAGGATCAGCTGAATGATTCATCACAACGTCCTTTTACGTGTACTGCAGTGCAGATGTATGAAATACACAAACATTTCAAGTGAGAGTGTTTTTTGAAAAAGGTGAATTTTCATAGACTTGTTAATGAAGTTGGCATTAGTCACATTTAGTCATATATAGACAGATGAGTTGTCTAACCTCAATACAGAGAACATACAGAGGCTTTAAATTATCAGCAATAAATTCTCGAAATACTGACAACTGAAAAGAAGCACAGAGCTTGAGGTCTAGTTTGTGAAGCTTTAAAAATGTTTTCAAGTGGTCCTAATTATCAAAAGCTAAAAACCAATTTACGACTGGCTTTGAATCGGCTAAAATTACTGGAAAAAAAGAAAACTGAGCTTGCACTTAAAGCACGAAAGGAAATTGCTGATTATATTGAAGATGGGAAAATTGAAAGAGCCAAGATTCGTGTGGAACATATTATCGTAAGTTTATGAATGTCATGTAGTGTAACTGAAAAATTATATGAAAATGAAAATCTAAGAGAGAAAGTGATATCCTGCGATGTCACATACTTCAGGCAAGTTTGACTCGAAATTATTTCTATTTCAGAGAGAAGACTACATCGTTGAGGCTATGGAAATTGTGGAAATGTACTGCGACCTTTTACTAGCCAGATTCGGGCTTATTGAACAGATGAAGTTAGAATAAAAATGAAAACTTTTCTTTCGCAATATTTAGAATGAGAAGTAATTCTTTTAATTTAAAATTTCAGGGATAAAGGGTAAGGGATTAAGATTCTACAAACTCTTACATACTTACAAAGGGCACGAGTAAGGACATAAAAGAGCCTTACATTTTGTGTTGAAATTTTCAGGTTTTCCACGAAGCTGATGCGGATCTTTTAATTGATGTTGGCGCCGATGATCGCTATACAAACAATTTAGGGGGTGATGGAGGGGCTAGCGGTGGTGGTGGTAGCAGTGGGGGCGGTAGAGGCAGCGGTGGTGGGGGTGGAACTGCGCCACCAATGCAAGAACCAGGTTTTGTTGGTATTTATTTTTTTGTTTTTGTTTTAATTTGGTTTGTCGTTTTTGACAATTGACAATTTTAATACGTAGATTTCCAACTTTAAAGCAAATCCGTTTTATTTCATAGGATATCCTTACATGGCTATGCCAGCTGCACCTACTGGATATCCACATCCACCGGCGTACACACCATTTCAATATCCTGCTGTTCCACCGATGGACAGCAAACCCCACTTTGCAAATGTATTTCCAGGATCGGATCTAAATATTCCACCGAAACATGATCTACCTCCATTAATGCCTATGCCTCCTACTATTGATAAAGAAATCAATGTGAATTACACTGTAAGTTGGGTCACAAAAGTAAAAGTTTCAATTTTTATGTCATATGTTCCATTCTTTAAAGGCGGAAAGTTTCAAGCGTATTTTTTTTAATTTTAATGGTTTTTAGAACAATCCTGTACCAAAACCGGCGCCACGCTCCAAATTGCCTCCAGGGAATGATGATAGTTTAGACCTGCCGGATTTACCAGATTTACCATCCGTTCCATTTAACGACCCATCAGATTTCAGGGGAGGAGGCGGTGGTCGCAATATAAATACCAACAATAAATCCAATGATGAAAATGATATCGACTTTGATGACCTTACTAAAAGATTTGAAGATTTGAAAAAACGGAAATAAGCATTTATAAGGAATCACATTAAGTTTTCACTAAAGTGGTGTACAATCACAGCCTTATATAATTCTATGGTCCGATTTGTCACTTTAAATATTGTGTGTAATAATAAGCTTGCATGTCCTTCACATCACAGCCATATTATCTTCATTTAAAATTAAAAGCGTGATCGAAAAAAGTGCGAGTACATTATATCGCTTATTTCCCCTATAACGTATTAACATCCGTTTTTTCTTTGAATAAATGTTTTGTTAAAGTTCTTTTTATGCAAGTATGGCGCAACTCCGTCGAGAAGTATAGCTATTTACTTTTTAACCTACGCGTAAATTCGTTCAGCACAATTAATGTAAAGTCTATTTTTCTCCCTCATTACACTTTTACTTTCCAAAACCACAGTATGACCAATTCAACGACCAAAGCCGTTGCAAAGGGATTCTCCCAGTATGAAATGATAAAGGTTTAGCATTTTTATGCTTCGTTTTATTGCAATTAATTCAACAGTATTTTGTTTTGTGCGAAAGTATAAAAATTCAGTCAACATTCAAAGCTTTGACACACGTCCCCTGAAAAATTCCGCCTGAGCAAACGAGACCAGCACAACAGTAAGGTCCAAAAACGCTGTTGCATCCTTTATTGCCTCTATCTATACATGCCTAAAAAAGAATAACGTTATTAGACACAAAATACAGCCCTCAGTCTATTTGCTAAGATTTATATAGAATTCACCATTACTTAATTTTATTAAAAACAAATAAATTTGTCAAATATTTACCTCAGAAAGAGAAGCAATTGTAATCAGGAGCATGACGATGGCGAAGATGAAGACGACTGAATTCTTGGCCATTTTCACGAAAACGAAGGTATTTTAAATTATAAAGAAGAATAACTTGATCAAAAGTTAATGACTCGACTACTTGCTGGAGTAAAGAGGTCTGTAACTGTCTGAAGGAATTTTGCACGCTTTTATATTGCTCAAAGCCACAATCAGTTAAAAGTAACTGGGGACTTGGAAAATTGTAGGTTGCAACTTTCAATGAAATTTTACAATATAAATTACCTAACTGCATTTGAAGAAAATCTGAAGGAAATGAATAAAGTGTTAGTCATAGAGTAAAGTAGCCACGCACAGCTTTGGTAGTTTTAGAGGTTTTCCTCTTTTGTTCTTTGTCGTTTCTGCTTGTGTCTGTGCGTGTGCAAGTTGTACAAAAATCGTAGTCCTAGTTAGTTCTCTGGTAGCGTGCACCACGAGCACATCGGAAATAGATATTTGTCCAGTAGAACGAAGTAAGAATTTGTAGTGGATCTCATGATTAGAGATAATTGTAATTAAAGTTAAAGCTCTTGTCGTTTGATAGTTTATGCTGTCAATTGTTGTAATTTACACAGTGGAGATTTGTTGGTATGAATGTTTATGCGTTCATTTTAATAAAGTTGAAATTAGTCAAGTATTAGAAATCTTCATTGTGATCATTTGAATCACATACTCGACCGGTAAACTAAATCTTAGTCTGAAGCTAGTTACGGTTAGTGACTTCCGTTCAGAACAAAATCTAATCAAACATAATACTCAGTAATTCAAATGTAGATTTTCCTCGAAACGTGTTGCTTTAGTTTGGTAAATAGAGCTCTTGCTAATATATGTATGTATTATTAACGGCCAAGGGCCTTAAAGTTTACGGATTGGCTTGGGTAAAGAGGTAATTAAAGGGCCATGGCGGTTTAATAATTTTATCGAGATGACCAATTTTCCTCTAAGCGAGACATTTCCAAGAAATCAAGGGACTAGCTAGAAATTGAACACAAGCTAGCTAGCGACTGCGTTAAATAAGCGCGTTGTACTTCAGCACAGCACGCACTGACGAAATCACATGCATGATGCAAGAAACAGGTTTCTTACTACGTATAGCCACTTACCATTTACTTTAATTTACGTATAAATTTGTTCAGCCCAATGATACTATAGTCCGATTCTCCCATCAGCAACTTCTTAATTACAAGTTATCTTAAAAAGTTGCAAAAAATTACAAAATTATCAACGGTTTAACACCAAAAGAACTTGTCAAACTTACAAATAACTTCATAGTTGCTTAACGGAATGTGAAAAATTAAAATGACAGATTATGTTATTTAATCCTTAATCGATTTTATCCTTTCATGCTTTGTTTACACCTTCCTTAAATCAGAATGGCATTTAAAGTTTCTCATCGATTTCCTCAACTTCTTCACGCATTTATTTTATTTTTACTTTTAACGCTTCTTCAGTCAGTCACGGCATGTCGTCAGTGCATAAATAAAGAATATAACTTTACTAACAAGATGTAGGACTACTTGTAAGATGACAAGATCAATGACTTTGTTCAGGATTGTACCTTAAATTCTTGGAAAGCTCGAGCTTTTGAGACATGCCTTATAGATACAAATATATCCGTATAGGAAGGATCTCTACAAATTACTAAATATGCCTTATTTATAGAGGCATTAAATTAAACTCAATTTTTTAAATAATTCAGTGATATTTCTTTGTATCTCAGCTATGAAGTGAAATACCGCGGATGCTCCCATAAGCACCAGGGAATAATGGAATGCATTGGCTCCAGGAATTTTTATGCTATAAAGATAAACCGTAGTACCATATATGTAGATAGAGTCACATAGGCAAATAATATACAAAATGCAAGGGTGTGTTTAAAAGCAGAAAGTAGTTGCTAAAAGACTTGACTTGAAACCCCTACACAGAATCATAGTTGCAGAAAGCAGTAAATAAAAGTGATTATTGCAGTATGAGAAGAGATAAAGTTTCAGTTGTACTCTTTTTGTCACAGTTATTTCAAAAAGTATTCTGTTTTGTCTTATCAGACATTTTTTGGCCATTTAAAGGATAGCAATTTATTTAAAAACCCAATCGTTCGTTGAGAATCCCTCAACTTTATTCAAGAGTGAATTACAACCGAAAAATTCGGAAAGCGGATTATAATTGAGGAAATTGTCGTGAAGTTGAAAACTGTTTTGTAGGTACGTATCAATATTTTGGGAAGATCGGTGAAAACTTAATGACTAACACACGTCCCCTGGAAAACTCCACCAGAGCAAACGAGCCCACGACAACAGTAAGGTCCAAAAACGCTGTTGCATCCTTTATTGCCTCTACCTATGCATGCCTAAAACAGAATAATTTTTAAGTAAACATCAACCCTCCTCTACTTGCAAAGATTTATATAAAAATCGAATCCATTCCATTGCATTGATTAATGTCCTTGAAAATATTTGTTAAATACTTACCTCAGAAACAGAAGCAATGGCAATGAGGAGTATGACGATGGCGAAGATAAAGAGGACTGAATTCTTGGCCATTTTCACGAAAACGAAGTGATTAATAGATTACGATAACTTGATCAAAAATGAACTTACTACTTGTTGGAGTAAAGAGTTCAAAATGTGTATAGCTGTCTGATTGAATGTTTCACGCATTTATATATTGCTCAAACTCACAATTAGTTTATAGGGCATTGGCTCTGTGGTTTGCAAAAATTATAATAATATACAATGTGATTTATGAAAAGTGGTTTAACCAAATCAAGGAAAATCTGCAAAAAATATGATAATACTAATAAATCTTGGTTTCTCATCCGGTTCCCGAATTTTCAAAAACTATATTTCTATTTAGTGCACCAATTTCTTTCTAAGCTGGACCACTTTGGAGAAGCTTTCGCTTTCGCATTTGCATGTACTTCACTAGACAGTCATATTATCGTCATTTTAAATTCTTTTTAATGTAAGTATGACACAACTCCGCAGAGACGCAGACGTATATCGATTTACTTTTAACCTTCACATAAATTCGTTCAGATCAATTAATCTTTTGCCCATTTTTCTTATGCGCAACTCCCTCGTTACTCTTTTACTGTCCAAAATTGACATAAAATTACAAAGTTATGACAGTTGAAGTTGAAGAACCTTTTCTCTCTCTCAAAATCACAAAGGCATAACTGCCAATAACGTCTTTACGCAATACTTTCTTGTATCTAGTCACCTACCCTGTCAAAAAAGGCTTTATTTCAAAAATCTTTTCAACATCTTCAAGTATCTATCTGGTAATTTTTCCTTTGTTCGGTTTGCTCAAATCACAGCATGTCGTTAGTTCATAATGAATATGATTTTTCGACAAGATGACAAGATCAATGAGTTTCTTCGGGTTTGTCTAATTGTATCTTAAGTTCTGGAAAGGCTGGGGCTTCTGAGACCTGCTATAAACCCTGCCTGCAATGTTGATACGATTTAATTAAACTCCTTTAATTAATATTAATACACATAAATATTTCCTTGCCTCTCCGCTATTACAATGGATGTACCATTAAATTGTACAATTTTATCCATTGCTATTACGTGATAATATAATGCGGATACTCCCATGACTAGCAATGTAGCAATGTATCTAGCTTCAATATTCAACGTGGTGCTGCTTAATGGTTGGAAGTTTAAGATTTGAAAATAACTAAATCCTTTACACACGAATCCATTTTTTTTCGAAAGGGAAACCACTAAATAAACTTTATTCTGTTCATTTCATTTTCATTCCTAGTTGTTGTGAACTTAGGGTTGAAAAACTTTCCGAAAAAGGAAATTGTGGCATTCAAAATGCTTATAATATCCAAAGAAACTTGTTCTGGGGTTAACGCTTAAACCGTTAATTGGATCATGTTTTGAGCACACGCGTGTGTAAGGCAATTTCCAGAGAAAAGTTAGAGATACATGTACATAAACACATATATTTAAAAGCATAACAAGCGGTGCTTTGTGGTTTAAAAAGCTTAACTATTCTTACAACTTAATTGTACTAGCATCAATGTCCCATCCCAAATCACAGAACCATGAAATAAACTTTATTTAGGCAATGTGAGATTGAAAATAGATGATTACTAGCAATTTACTAGTTGCTGCAAAAAAGGCACAAATTATGGGAAGGGTGTGATGTATGCACTGTGGTCTGTGGCTATGATGAAATGTTGCTTCAATTTAAAGTAAAAAGCAACTAGAGTACTTACAGCTAATGTAACGCAATTAGAGATCAAATCTTCAGGTCAACGTCAACCATTTCTGAGTCTGTACGACCGATGATTTAGTTTGTATTTTTATTTTCAATATAACGATGCATAGAATTACTTGTATATTTAATTTTCATCCTAGCATTACATTTTGCAGTCGGGGATTGGATTGGATTG
>JAHZNA010002106.1:0-11804 GCA_027743935.1 Sinodicranocentrus sp. ZH6
CTCTAGAATAAAATAGTATGAGGCTGAAATGAATAGGTAGACTTGATTTTAATAATGAGACAAAATCAAATTAGTGTTTTGCATAAAATTTTGCATTGTAAAATGATTAAAATTTATTCAGTCCAGTTAAATCTAAACTCTCCCCCCCAAAAAATCCGCCCTAAATAAAACTTGTTCCATATTAATCCAACAAATCTGAATATTATTTAAAATTGTGATAAAAATCATGCAAACTTAACAAATCATTCATTCCATTGCATTGATATATTTTATGATTATAATTTTAGATATGATTTTACTTTGAATTTATTCATTTACCTTGTCCTTGACTTTGTTCAAGTTCTTCCCTGTAAATTGTACTTTCAATTTCAATTCTTCCCTATACCTCGAAACGAAAAAGATGAAAACTCCGCGAATCAGAGTTCAGAAAAAAACGAGATAATAAGAAATGTAAAAGAAACGGTGCATCTGGCAGGTGAAGATTGGAGGTAAATTAGCCCACATCCAAATCCCCGCTATTTTCCTTGCCTCAGTTTGATTTCCAATATTAAATATTTATAAAAAAATCTTCAACGTAAAATATTACCAAGCCCACAATTTTAGTCATATTCAAAACTAACCGGCCTTCCAAACTTGACTAAAACTATTGAAGCCAGTGCACCTAGTAAGTGCGAGAATTCCAAAATTAAGCCAGTTTATGTTGTGGTGAATCCTTTTTTGTCACAAAGAACTTCCCGTATAGATTCTGGTTTGTCTTTGATTAGTAATATTTTAAACTAAGTTTTATTCTCGACTATGTACAAAATTTGGAAAATATTGTTTTGTTTCTCACTTTCAAAATTCCTGCTATAAAACTTATGGTTTTCTTTATATTTATGAGTAGAATATTTCGGGTAATATAGCATCCTCTACTCTTGTCCCAAATTTGAAACGAGCTGACACTTCAAAATTATAATCATGCATTAAAATATGAGCTCTTCTCTTGTTTTAAGTGTTTTTAACCAAATTTGAGTTTTTAAAAATCCAACCGTAACTTGAAAACCCGGAGAAAGGGTCTTTGCAACATCTTTGCTTTAAAATAGTTCTGGAGTCGAATATTGAATTGAGATTCTATCGTTATGAAATAGCTGTGGAATAATTGGTAGGTATTTATTAACGACTGGCAGAAACTTGGGAATATTTGTACATGTAAATATTACATTGGAATGACCTGGTAGTGTACACATCAACACATCCATTCCATGGAATGAAATTAATACCCTTAATTCATCACCAGTGGTCGTGGCACCTGTCTTTTTATTTTGGCCAGACTTGAGGATTTTGGAATACACCAAGGCATACATTCTTATGTGGTGGAGCACTTATCAACGCATGGAGTATTCTCACTACGGCTGACTGCGTATTTTCACTCGTATGGTAATTGTAGAGCTACGTTCTCCGTTATTTTTTACTGAGCCTGCATACTATCTTCTAACATATAATTCGAAATTAAGGGGTTAAATACCTTTCCAAGGAGTTAAAATGAATCACAAAGTTGATAAAATCTCAAAAAATCTAAACTTGACATGACATGATAGTTGGTTTTATACGGTGGCATGTTACGAATGATCAATGTCCCAGTTTTTAATTACAGAGATTGTTTAGAGACTTGAAATTATGACATCAAATAAGATCAATAAGATCCACAGATGTCTGCGTCACGACAGATATTGGGTAAGTTTAATTAAATTCATGTAATTATTGAGAGGACCAAAATTGAAAACCTCTATACTCATAATTTTTCATCTTTTAAAAACCTTTTAGAATTATCCACCTTTAAGGCAATGGCTAATATTTTCAAACAAAGTCGGAAGATTCTTCAACTCGCTGGTATTTGAAAGGCATTGTGGTGATTGGTGCTGACCATAGTGGGTCGTTCTTTATTTTCTTGGTTGGGCTGGGGCTTCCAGAGAAGAATGAAGATGAAATAGGTAAAGATCGAAGTCGTATAAGGTATTGAATACTTGCATGCTCTATCCCAAGATGGAGGAAAATTTACTGAAGATGATGTTAGTAGGTCAAAGACGTTTTTGCACATGACCTTGATGTCATGCTTATCGAGCTCTACTTTTTTAGATGTGGTATGTCTGCATATTCAACATATTTATCATGCTTAAAATGATTCATCCAGTGAGCTATGCCACAAAGAATATGTTGAAGAAGTTAGGTATCTGAGGGTTAGGCTAAAACAATTATGGTCACGATATTTTAATGGAGAGTGCAATGAGGAAATGGAGAAGCTTGGAAAAGCAATGAGCACTGATCCAATTTCCTTCGATGGAATACCCTGAAGAGAAATTGTGCCTAGGGATACAAAGAAGGTGTTGGGATAGAGGTTCGAGGACACGCTAGAAGTTATTTGAAGTGGGAGAGCAAGCTCGAAAAATGGAATATTGGACATAATATCTTTCTCCTTTTTAGAGATCTCACAATGAGAGATTTGTCAGTGCTTCTCAGATTTTACAAATTTAATTTCCAATTTGTTTTCCTGAAGTCATCCTTTTCAAGTGCGACTTTGGACTGACAGATAACTTGGCTAAAATCATCAAATTTTCTCCAAACTAACAGACAAAAGCAAATTATGTAGTATTGAGACAAAATCAGTTCAACGTCAAACGTCTAACTATTTTTATTTAATTAAAAACTAAACATGTGACGTATTATCATGGCTTAACAATATATTTTTTTTTCAAATAGTTTGCTATAACTCATGATCAAAAAGCTTATCAAAAAGTAATAAAAATAATATTAATAACATTTAATTTAATTTAATGCAATTTAATTTTGGAATCTTATCCAGTTTAAAAAATAATTATAACTAAATCAAACTGCTCAAATCACGAATATTTCAGTGAAGGATTTTTTTTAAAGAGTCCAGATATTCATGAGTGCGGCCAATATTCATCTAAATTGGACTGCCAACTTCAATGCATCCAAAATCATCTTCCAACCTTGAGCTGTTGAACATTTACATACGAAATATTAACTGAAGCTGTACAATCTATTCACAACAAATGACCAAAATCATTATTCATCAGCGTTAGATTGTAAGAAAATTGAATATTTATACAGCTAGACTCACGCTTAAACTTTAAAGGTTAATAAACATGTTTTGGCATGCCTGTGGAGGTTATTGGATGCAGTAAAAGAACGTTCACAATTACTACAAGTAAAATTTTTGATCCCGGTGTGGTTACTGTGATGTGCAATTAATCCTTCAAAGCGGTTGAATTCCAATCCACAGTTGAATTTGCAATAATAATGCTTTTCTCCGATGTGGTTTAAAATGTGCTTGCGTAGATCGCTTAATGAAGTAAAACATTTATTACAAAAAACGCAAAAATACGGTCGTGTTTTAGTTTATATTTGGTCACGAAGGACTTTGTGCACTGATCACATTTATATTTTCGATCCGAACTGTGACTCTGAACATGTATTTTATAATAACTTCGGTGAGGAAAACTTTTACCACAGGAGTTACATTTGAAGGGCTTTTCTTTGGTGTGGACGTTGTAGTGATTTTGGAGTGTGGGTAATTGTGCGCAGGAGAAGTTGCAAATATTGCATGAATGCGGTTTCTCTCCGATATGGCTTAGAATATGATAAAAAAGGGTATTTTTGCGGTTAAAAGCTTTTTCACAAAAGATACAGCTGTAAGGCATTTTCCCAGCATGAATGGTCAGGTGACTTGTCAAGGAAGATTTTACAGAAAAGCGTTTGTCACACAACTGACATTTGTAAGGCTTTTCACGAGTGTGCACCCTCATGTGAGTGGACAGACCAGTCTTATCTGCAAAATTTTTATTGCAATGAAAACACTTAAATGGTTTTTGGAGAGTTCCATTATGTACACTCAAATGCCGCTTGTAGCCGTCTTTGCTAACGTAGGTCTTTCCGCAAATATTACACTGAATCGCTTCTTTTAACTTCCCCATTTTGAAAATCGCAACGATGCAACTGGAGAATAATATATTTGCTGGGTGCACTGTTATTTGTGAAATATCTTGTTTTGCTAAACTAATAATTTAAACTGGTACCACCTTCAAGTTTATTTTAAAATCAATTTGTTGGGTTCAGAATTCCGATGTATGTTGAAAATAGCTGGATAGAAACAAACAGAATACTTCTCACTCTTGCTGCACCACTGTTCACAATAAGACTAGTTACAAATGTATGTTCAGAAATGGTTCAGGTAGCCAGCAATGTTTAGGATGACTTGCACTCAAATATTGTTGTGCATTTGAATGTTTTCAGTTTACAATGCATTCATACACGAATAGATTACAGTTGAACAAGATTTGTCTTTTTCCTGACGAAGAAAGGGGTCGAGCCTCTACCTCTTCCGTAGAGGTTTATTGCTTCAAGCCATGCCACAAAAGGTTCAAGTTGGCGGTAATCCCCCGTGTCTAGTTTACAGTACTTTGACTCTCCTTACCAGGATATTTAATCTTCTCATTTTTTTAACGAAACCCTAAATATTAATGTCCTAGTCAAACTCTAATCCCAAAATCAAACTTTGTATATACATGCAATTCCAAGTAATACATAACAATACACAAATTAAAGGCACATTGATAAGTGTTTCGGATACATGAATATGCTTAAGCTTTGATAAATAGGTAACACACGTAAAATATGCAGCATGCACTTTTCCACACCTTTTCGTCGTTTTGTTTCCCATGCATTACTTCGCCTTAAATAAATGTTATATATAGCGTCAAAAAATGCATGACTTTGGGGTTTGCTTGAAAATATTTGAGTTATGATTGAAAGCTCAAGGTGCACTTGATATAAGCGATGCATAATTCGAACTTGCGGTGGAGCCATGTGGATTATTTTCAAAAAGATATTATAAGTGGAATAATATTAGTATGCTGGTTTTATTAATAGGAAAACTTAAAATTATGCAATTTTTGTTTCCCATGCATTACTTCGCCTTAAATAAATGTTATATATAGCTTCAAGAAATGCATGACTTTGGGGTTTGGTATCAACCCAAATGGCAAACATCTGGTTTGCTTGAAAATATTAGAGTTATGATTTAAAGCTCAAAGTACACTTGATATGAGCGATGCATAATTCGAACTTGCGGTGTGGATTATTTTCAAAAAGATATTATAAGTGGTATAAGATTAGTTTGCTGGTTTTATTAACAGGAAATCTTAAAATTATGCAGTTGAAACACTTTGACTTTAAGAGTCACTTTCTTCTCAAGTTGTAATGTTTTTTGTAAAACCCAAGTGCAATTGTATTTCAGTGTATAGAGAAATGTAAGAAGGTAGAAGCAAAGATGCTAAAATCAGAATTTTATTCATGGAGAGATTACCCCATTTATCGAAACTTTTCTCCATTCTTTTCCATGCACTTTACCAAACACGTTTGTGTTTTTGCTTCAGAATCAGAGTCGATTTGAGGCTTCGTACTTATGAAAATTTTCAATAAAAAGATTACAAGCGCAGGTTCCCTCCAGCTGTGCAAGAGAAACCTTTTGAATCTGTTTTATAGGGTTTGACACGATGACCAAGTTTGTCATTTCCTTGTCATATGTGGACAAAGTAAAAATTCCGAAAACTGACAACAATCAAGTATGTTAAATTGAAAGATTTTTTTTTTAAAGTCTCGATATATTAGAAAAATTTAATCCTTTGCCTCAGGGATCCTTTAATCCCAGGCAAAGGATTAAATTTTTCTAATATATCGAGACTTTAAAAAAAAATCTTTCAATTGAACATACGATACTGCTATTCGCAGTTAAATTAGAGTTCTAAAAATTCCTTAACAATCAAGTATCTTTTGCCTCTTCTACGAGGGAATTTGAATGAAGCTCGAATTCCAAACAAAAACGGGATAATCATTTTGGAGATCCATATGGTCAGATAGTTTTCCTGTTTAGGTCTCATGATGAGGGTTAATGTCCCTCCTAACAGAAACCAAGTGAAGTGAAAGCGAAGATGATTCACGCCTCTGGGGAAAATGGCTTAGACCAAAGAAAAAAGTTTGAATATTTGTACTTTCTTTTAGCAGAAAGGTCTCAGTACACGAGCTCCACTCCAAAATTGCCTCAATACTTTATCATGCCTTGCTTTTGCTGAAGCTTGGAAAAGCAGAAAAAAGCTGTTGGACTTTCTATTGATTCAAGTGAGTTATTCACATAAGATTCCAAAGGCTGAAACAGGTCAGAAATCAAAGAAATGTTATGCATTAAAGCGACATGCAAGGGAAACGAATTACATAGTTGCAATGGAGAGATGAAAAGCGTCCGTATCAACCTCTACTTTCTCAGATGTGTTATGTTTGTATATTCAATGTATTTATCATGATTAAAATGATCCAGTGAGCCATACAACGAAGGATATGAGATAGCCCCAGCAATCCAGCTCAGCTCACAGGTTACTGGCGGCACAATTCAAGCAACACCATGCCGCTCTTCACACACACACAAGAGTTATGCTGACGTTGTTCCAACCAGCACTCACAACTCATCAGTCCGTCTTTGACTCTCGTCAAGTGATAGTGCGATGCCACTCTCTCGTCTATACTATTATTAATATAAGTACTCTGTTACAAACCTTAGCTCAGTTTAATAAATACTTTAATGAAACTGTCGCTTGTGAACCTCTACAAATAATTATCACCATCGGTGACACAACATGATATTTTCAACAAGTTAGGTATTTGAGGGTTAGTGTAAAACAATTATGGACACGATATTTTAATGGAGAGTGCAATAACGAAATGGATAAAATTTGAAAATACCATGAGCACTGGTCCAATTTTGTTTGGAAGAATACCCTGAAGTAAACTCGTGCCTAGCTATGGATACAGAGAAGGTGTTGGGGTAGAGATTTAAAGACATAGAAACGTATAAAACGGTTTTGAAATAGGACGTTAAGGTTATTTGCAGAGGAAGGGCAAGCTGGAAAAATGTATACCAGGACTTTACAGTTTTCTCCTTTTTGGAGATCCCCATCACCCAGTGGTACTTTAAGTGTGACTTTGGGATGACATAAAACTTTACTAAAAGTAGCAACTGAATAAAGAGACAAAATCAAAATTGGTTGTATAGACACAAAATAAGTTAAAAACGTTGTAAAACTATTCTTTATTAGTTAAAACTAAAGATTAGTAAACTAGTTTATCTTATCAATCATTAACTTGTTTCTACAAATAATTTACCATAATTCATGTTCAAAATGCTTATCATAAATATAAATAAAAATATTAGTAAAATAAATCACAATTTAATTTTTTACATCTTATCCAGTGATCACTTGAAATAGAATTATAACTAAATGAATCTGCTCAAATCATGAATTCTTCAGTGATCGGAACTTTTTTATGGAGTCCTGCCAGATATTTATTCTGTGGTGGAGATTCTTTCAAATTGAACTGCCAACTGCAATGCTGCCAAAATGTTCTTCCAAACTTGAGTTTCCTATAAATTAATAAATTGAGCATTAGAGCGTATTGAGTTGATTGAGGTGAGTTTATAGACCAAAATCATTATTCATCAGCGATAGTTTGTGAATTCTTTATACTTAACTAACCTTTCAACTTAAGAGGTTAATGAACATGTTTTCGCATGCCTGTGGAGGTTGCTGGATGCAGTAAAAGGAACCTGACAATTACTGCGATTAAAATCCTTGATCCCGGTGTGACTAATGTGATGTGCAATTAATCCTCCATAAGTGCTGAACTCCAATCCACAATTAAATTTGTAAAACTAATGTCTTTCTCCGACGTGCTTTTGTAGTTGACCAGTTGTAATAAAACATTTATTACAAAAAATATAGTGATGTGGTCACGTACCACTGTGAATCCTAGAGTAAGCATTGAGACTCCTCGATTGGGAGAATTCTTTGTACGGTTTCTCGTTTGTGTGAGTTCGAATGTGACGGTTAAGAGAGCGAATTTCTACAAAACCTTTCCCACACAATTCAAATTTGTGAGGTTTTTCTCCCGTGTGTGTGATGTAGTGGGCATTAAGGTGCGACATCGTGTAAAATGCTTTCTGACATAATTCTCACTTGAAAGGTTTCTCTCCCGTGCACTATTAAATCACGTTTGCTCACGAAGGACTTTGTGCACTGATCACATTTATATTTTCGATCCGAACTATGATTCTTAAAATGTGTGTTAAAATTTCTTCGGTCAGAAAAACTTTTACCACATATGTAAGGTTTTTCTTTGGTGTGCACGTTGTAGTGCGTTTTGAGTACGAATAAACGTGCACACGAGAAGTTGCAAATATTACATGAATGCGGTTTTTCTCCGATATGAGTTAGGATATGATTAAAAAGGGAATTCTTGTGGTTAAAAACTTTTTCACAAAAGATACAGCTATAAGGCATTTTTCCTGCATGTATGGTCAGGTGACTTGTCAAGGAAATTTTTTGAGAAAAGGCTTTGTCACACAAATGACATTTATAAGGTTTTTCACCAGTGTGCACCCTCATGTGAGTGGACAGACCAGTCTTGCCTTCAAAACTTTTATTACAATAAACACACTTAAAGGGTTTTCGGAGAGTTCCATAATGTACGCTCATATGCCGTTTGTAGCCGTCTCTGCGATTATACAACTTTTCGCAAATATTACACTGTATCGCTACTTTCAACTTCCCCATTTTGAAATTTGGAATCTAACGATGCAACTGGAAAACAAAACTGTATCTACTAGAGCCACGGTTATTTGTTATCAAGCTTTACTGCTAAGAATTTAAACTAGTACCACCTTCAAGTTTATTTCAAAATCAATTGCATAGCATACTTCCCACTCTTGCTGCACTACTGTTCACAAGAAGACTAGTTAAAAATTCTCAACGACATGGTCCATGTAGTCAGCAATGATTAGGAGGATGAGGATGACGTCAATGACGTGTACTTAAATATAGTTGTGCATTTGAATGTTTTCATTTTTCAATGCATTCATACGCCAATAGACTACAGTTCAACAAGTTTTGTTCAAGAAAAATGTATTCTCCCTGACGAAGAAGGGATTAGGGTTATTGCTTCAAGCCATGCGACAAAAGTTTCAAGTTGTAAGTAATCCCGTGTCTACTGTATAGTACTTTGACAGGTCCAGGATAATCCTCTTATTTTTTCCCAAGAAACCTCAAATACATCCTACCAATTCTTCCTGTACCAAACTCAAGCTTTCTGTCAAACAACAACGTCACTATTCTGTTCCCTATGCGTATGATCTCGTCTCAAATTTCTATTCATGTATTCATTTACTTGTGCAGCAACGTTCACCGCACGTTTATACCTCATGTATTTTTATTCACGCAAGCAAAAATGTCCCTAGAAAAGATATTATTCCCTTTTGTGCCCCCATAAAATTTGTTCAGCCTTTCACAATTAACCTAAAATCAGTCCATTTGTAAGCATGTGTGCATGATGCGATATTCCATTCAACAAGAGAAACACATTTTCCAGTTTTGAAGTCAGATCCCTGTGCCCCATTTTAACCTCCTTAATTTAGAGCAGAAAAAATTAAAACCGTAATTGTTTGATGCATTGAGTTTATTGTTAAGTATGTGTGTATAGCTAAAGGAGAAAAATAAACCTCTTCGTTGGAGTGGAAGTCAATCAATGAATGTATCATTACAAAAGAAACGTGGGAATAATTATGAGACTAAAAGTTAAACAGGTAAGGATGACGATGGATGGAACTTCTTCTTGTTCCGGCATACCTTTAATATTTTTATAGTTTCATTCATAAACTAACGTGAGAAGGATATATTTGGATGCATCATTGACAATTTCAGATTTATATTTCTTGTATATTAAAAAAATGCTGTAATCTTTGCTCAAAATATGTTGCATGGAAGAAGACGATAGGATAAATCAAAATATAAATTGTTCAAGTTAAATATATTCCGTAATATGCTGTCGACTGCAATAAACTAGCATTAAGGGTTTCTGTCAATAATATTCAATTTAAAAATATTCAGATACAAACATATCCTTCATGACATCGTATTGAGATTCAGCTCTAGTCAAATTTCTTTTGGAAGAATACCCTGAAGAAAAAGTGTGCCTATCTAGGAATATATAGAAGGTCAAGAAGGTGTCGAGGTTATTTGCAGATGGCCGAGGAAAAGCAATCTGGAAAAATGCATGCTGGACTTAAAAGCTTTATTCTTTTTAGAGATCCCAAGGCTACTCAGATTTTACTTTTTTTCATTTTTTTTGTGAAATTGTGACTTTGGGGTGAACGAGAACTAGAATAAAAGCATCAAATTTTCTCTCAACAAACAAACAAAACCAAAATTGGTTGTATTGAGAAAAAATCAGTTAAAAACGTAGAACTTTTTATTTATTAAACAAATTAAATTCAAATAAACAATATAACATGTTTTCCTATAATTCATGATCTAAAAGCTTATCAAAAGTTTAAAAAAAATCTTATTGATAAAATTAATATGTTATTTTTGCACCTTATCCAGTGATAGTTTAAAATAGTTTTATAATTAAATCAAACTGCTCAAAAAGAGAATATTTCAGTGATGGAAGCTTTTCAAAGAGTCCAGATATTCACTTATGCGGTCAATGCTCATCTTAATTGGACTGCCAACTGAAATTCAGTAAAAATGTTGTTAAGAGTTTTTAACATTTCCCTATAAATTATTAAATTGAGCTGCACAATTTATTCAGTTGAGATGAAAATCATCAATAATCGGCGTTAGCTTGCAACAAAATTGAATTTTTATATACTGAATTTACCTTTAACCGTTTGAAGTTAATAAAAATTTTTGCTTATGCCAATAGAGGCTAGTATATGCAATAAAAGAAAATTTACAATTACTACAAGTAAAATTCTTTATCCCGGTATGGCTACTGTGATGTGACATGATTCCTCTAGAACTGTTGAACTCGTTTCCACATTTGAATTTGCAAAAATAATGTTTTTCTCCGATGTGGTTTAAAATGTGCTTGCGTAGATTGCGAGTTGTAGTAAAACATTTATTACAAAAAACGTAACAAAACGGTCGTGTACCAGTGTGAATCCTTTGGTGGATATTGAGATCCCCCAATTGGGAAAATTCTTTGTCACAGTCATTGCACTTGTACGGTTTCTCTTTTGTGTGAGTTCGAATGTGACGGTTAAGAGAGTGACGTCCTGCAAAACATTTTCCACACCACTCACATTTGTAAGGTTTTTCTCCTGTGTGTATCATGTAATGACAATTAAGGTTGGACACGGTGTAAAATGCTGTCTGACATATATCACATTTAAAACGTTTCTCTCCCGAGTGAATTCGGGAGTGCGCTTTTAAACTATATGTGGTCACGAAGGACTTTGTGCACTGATCACAATTATATTTTCGATCCGAACTATGACGACTCTGAAAATACGTTAAAATTATTTCGGTTAGAAAAACTTTTACCACAAGAATTACATTTGTATGGTTTCTCGTTAGTATGCACGTTGTAGTGTCTTTTGAGACCGGATGAATGCACGCACGAGAAGTTACAAATATTACATGAATACGGTTTCTCTCGGATATGGCTTAGGATATGATTAAATAGGTTATACTTGTGGTTAAAAACTTTTTCACAAAAGATGCAGCTGTAAGGCATTTTCCTAGCATGCATCCCCTGGTGACTTGTCAAGTTAAATTTTTGGGAAAAGGTTTTTTCACACAATTGACATTTGTAAGGCTTTTCACCAGTGTGTACTGTCATGTGCGTTGATAGCTTAGTCTTGCTTTCAAAACTTTTATTGCAATGAACACACTTGAAGGGTTTTTGGAGAGTTCCAT